>VXBZ01003002.1:1374000-1457797 GCA_013399135.1 Heliornis fulica
CCCCCCCCAAGTATCAATCTACTGGTTGATAGGTATTAAACACTACCTTGATGTTACCAAAACAAGCTCTCTGGCCCAGTGTCAAGTCTAATATATGCATAGGTACAGACATTAGCACACTTCTACTTAGAAGTTCAATTTAAATATTTTACTAAATAGACAGCTTTCTTACATTTTAAACTAGGAGCCACAGAAAAAGATTTCCTCATGGTCTACTTCAGAATTAAAAACCACTCCTCATAGAAATCAGAAGGACATAATGTAGTTTTGCTATAACACTGCAAACTCAGAAAATGAGTTTGCTCATTTCCTGTTTTAGTCAATAATACTGGTCTCAGTTTCTCTACCAGCCCAACTAAAGATATCTGGTTTTGCTTTTATGTACATGAATTTTTTTTTAATTTATTTACACCTAGGCATAAATGAGTAAAAAAAATATCCAGAATTCATTAGAGTGTCACAGGTTCATAAAGACTACCAAGTCTTATAAAGGCCTATTTTCTTTTGGAGTACATTTCTGCATACTTGACTAAAACCAAGGAAAAAAAATAATTTGTAATGCATACTTGTAATTAAGGATCTATGAATGAGTATGACTGCATCAATACACACAGTACAGAAAATAAGAACTGTATGAATAACAGTAACTCCTTACACGAGTTAGGCAGATTCATCCAAAAATCAACTGTTTCAGCGGCATTAAAACTGGTGGAAGACGTTAAAATGCATTAAGCCACTTCACATTAGAGTTCTTCATTTTTAATTTTTATTGATTAGCAAAGACTGGTTTTCTGTGAACAGAAACTGCTAGCGTACCAAAGACATAATCACTATTTGTATCTGCTTCATTCCTTCGTATATTCCTACAGAAGGGAATCTTAAAACCGGGTGTGAAATAACAACATTTTCTACGCTGATGCCTAACAACACCTAACATGCATCACCAAGGGTCTGACTGCTCAATGCCTTTTAAAACAGTGACAAAACAATAACCACTTCTCAAGCTCCCCAGTTGCAAGGTGTAGGTTTAGGTTTTTTAATTATAAAAACAGTGCAGTACTAATGTGTGAGAAGCATTCCCATCTGTGCTCCAGAAATAATAAGCTAATGGTCCAAGCAAGTCTTTTACCTTGTAGTGGCCTATATTTGTGGTTCAAATATCACATAATAAAAGCTCAGACAGTTTTCCATTTTGCATCTGTAATATTTTAAGCAGCTATCTTCACCAAGACAGCACACAGAGCTGAAATAACAACCTGAAACAGCATTATTTTACTTGAATGTTTTTGTAATGCAATGGGGCTGCTGCTTTTTTAATAAAATTTCATTTCCAAGTAATAATTCTAAGAGCTACTTTAAACCTGCCCTACTCCCTTAAGGGATGTTGAGCTCTGACAAAACAAAACAAACAAAAAAAATAATAAACAAAACCATGAACTTGTTTTCTTCTACAGCAGAAGCATGCCTTAGTAATAGCCATTTCCTTTATTAGCACCCTGCTGTTCAGTTTATTAAAGGGGGGGTCTGCCAATAGATAAGGAAAACAATTATCCCTCAACACATCATGGCAAACAGCAGAGTTTATCTGCAAATATACATACATATACACATGTTTATATAAGTTTATGTACATATATATATATATATATACACACACACATATAAAAACACCACAAGTGGAAGGGAACAAGTCATACCTTTGTCAGCAACACAGCTGAAAGCAAAGTACTGCAGACTCCAGCATACAGGTGATGGAGAACCAGCTGCGCTGAGCACTACTAGAACGCCGGCATCAAACAACCCAATCTCCATTTCTCAGGCTGCAAAGCAGAGGAAGGGGTGCTTTATCTGTATGGTGTTGTCAGTAAGAAGAGGCCCACCGACTTGCCCGGAGAACTGCCACCCCCGAGGAGGCTGTGAAGCTTCCAGAGGGCAGGAAGTGATGGAGGGCGGCATGAGCAACACGAGGAGTCTGTAACTCAAGCTGGGAGCAGAGGTAAGGAGGCACTGATAAGATGTCGGGGAGGAGAATATCTGAGGCCTTTAAGGGCCTGTCTGCTTGCTCAGCTGTGAAGGAGTTGTTAATGGGCCTTTGGTTTTTGTTTGGGTTTCTTGGTTGTTTGTTTATTTGGGTTTTTTTTTGTGTGGGTTGGGTTGGGGGATTTTTGTCTTCTCTTTGTTTGTTTGTTCTATTGTGGTTACTTTGAAAGGTTTCTCTGGAGTGCAGCCAAATGCTCCTCAGAGCCTTATGTGCTGGAGTGAGTAGCCCTAGACAGCCTCTGTGACAGGGCCACCCGAATGAACCTGCACTTCCTGTGGGGTGCCAGCCCTCAGGCCCCTAAAGCAGAGTAAGCAAAACACTCCCTGAGAGTCCCTTTTAACACAAATGCCAAACATGCTTTTTCAAACTGTGTGCATGTTATTTGAGGAGAAACTTTTACAATATTCCTCAACAGCTCAAGAAGCGATTTAAAAATGGGTTTCTGACTCAAGGCCAAGTTTGAGGGCTGAGCAGGAGCATGTGTAAGCCCTGCTCACCCACCTGCCCTGGAAAATTAAGTACTGTTTTCTTGGCAAACTGACAGTTATTAAGCCTGCATAACTAGATTCTCTAAGTAAGTTTGGCAGAAATGTAGAGGCCAAAATCAAAATCTTACAACCTGTGCAAAGAGGCAGTCTGACAGAGAAATACTATGAGTGCATTTGATTTTTTTGTTACAGGTAATTGCTGAAGCAGAATGGGGAATCATAGCAGCACCATTCATATGAAACTTTAAAAGGAAATAATTGATTTATTCAATGCATGCCTTTGCTTATTCTGAGGATTTTTTTTATAAAGCAAATTATGTTTATAAAATAGAAAATGTTACTTCAAAAAACTTTTGAGAAGGGAAGTAAAGCTGACGATGCACTTCAAACACTATATAGCATCTCCAACACTGAATACTAGCATATGCAGTGTTTGCTTTTCTAATTAAAAAAATACATTTTAAAGTGTGCTATCTATTATCTATCTCCTGCACATTTAATGACTGGTTTATAGTCAGAAGTCATGAGGATTCTATAAACCTTATTCCTTAGACATGGTTTACAAATCTTCTTACTTAAACCATAGCTGTTCCCATTTTTAATCTGAACCAACAGCAGTCTGTGGAAGCCTAATGGACTTGCTGATGCTTTGTTGCAGAATCTCACAGTATCTAATCTTTAATAAAAGACAAGGAAGTATTTCGCTTGTCCCATTTTTCACTTGCATCTTGGCAAACCTATGCTTTTATTTCAGTCTGACTTCTTTTTGTGTATTTGAATACCTGGTCTTACTTTTGATAACTTCTTAATTCTCTCTGCTTATCATTCACCCATTTATTCTACTTTTGTGTTTTTTGCAGATTCAGACACATTGAGTTTTACTTTTTAAAGGAATACCTCTGTTTATGATTATCACTAGCCAGATGTCATTTTCTGACCTAAGCATTCCTCAGTACCTTAAGTTTCCCAGATATCAATAAAAATACTATCTCAATAAATATTATTCATATTCAGTAGTGAGTTTTCGTGTTAGCTAAGGTAGCTATGAAATTATTGAGTAGGTTCTTTTGCTGTAAGAAGCTGCTCTATTTCTAATTAAATTTAATCTATTCTTTTTACTGTCTTTTCACTTTTCACAGTTACTGGTCCACATTCAAAAGAACAAACTGACACAACTACAGTTTAGTCAAGGGATTTTAAATGGTGGAAACTATTCTGTCTAGTCAGTCCTTAATACAGAACTGGAAACCTTTTGTAAATAGTTTTAGATTTCAGTCAGTATCTTTTAGAATTGAAAGTTATCTTTCAGAGGCAGCTGTGAAATTGCTGTTCAAGTCTAAAAGATGTTTTTGATATGGCAATCATGCATTCTCAGTCTTTTCTTTGATAACATTGCTTTGCACATCCAGTATTCCTTAAAATCAGAATCCCTAAGAAAGCTTGCATAAAGACAAGGTGTCTGAGCAAATGAATAACTTTAAAGACATATTTAAAATCCAGGTTTGATTTGGAAATACATGTTCTGAGTAGTGCAGTACTAAGCAGACAGATCATTGTATCTAACAGTAGATACAAGTATTTAGTAACTAAAACTTTCATGACATCAGGGGTATCATTTTTCTTTAGTTATGCCATGAACATGAGACACAGCTGGAAATCTCATTATCCGAGCATGGGAAGCTTTTACCTAGTCATTTAAACAGTTTAATCTTACTATGTGCTGATGTAACTGTGAAATGTGTTCTCTTTGCATTCTTAATTAGTATAGAACAGATGGTAAGGCTTGTAGTTTAAAGCAACAAGATTATTAAAAAAAAATCTGTGGTGATTTTTCACTGTTAAAGAAGTTTACCGTGGACTATATGTAGAAAGAAAATGAGGCTTTTTTTTTCTTGCTGGATGTTTCTAACCTAGCACCCTGTACAACTTCATGTATTCAGAGATTCTGGCTAGATTTACAGAATCACAGATTGTTAGAAGTTGGAAGGGACCTCAAAAGATCATGCAGTCCAATCCGCCCGCCTGAGCAGGATCACCTAGATTAAATCACAAATTTGACAGCTCCCGGACAAGACATTACCTGTTCAAGAGAACAATTTTCATCTAATTACAGGTGAAAGAACTCGTGATATTTGTAATTCAGAATACCATGTCCATCTTACTGAATATAAGCACAGGTGAAACAAACCTGTATTTCAGGTATATTATGTTGATTGTAGCTATAGCAATGTATTTGAGTTTTGGGGTTTTTTGGGGGGAAGGTGGTGTTTTGCATTGTAAGTAAAAGGAATTTATAAAATGCAGGGTTGTCTCAAGTTCTGAATGACGTTTAGAAAAGCCCTGTAGAGAGAACTGGTTTTAATATTCTGCTTTTCATTCATGAAAACACCATGAAAGAAAAAAAAACACCCAAAACCTGGCTCAAAATTAATGTGTTGCAAAGTCAATCTATCACTGCTTATCAAAAAGCTTATTGCTTTATAATATTAATTTTAAATCTAATCTATAAATTCCATGTTGGAGGTTCCTACTTTTAGGCTTTTGGGGAATGTCTTAGTGAGGTAACTTTTTTCATGAAAATGTAAACTGTAGCTGTTCTGTAGCTGTTTAATCACTATGCTACTAAAAATGCAGTCAACAGTAGTACTGCAGCTCAAGTTTGCTGAATACATATGCTAAATACAAAAGCCATTACAGGTTCAATTCTGATTTCCCACTTACCATTTCTGCTCAGTGGAGGCTTTTCTTGCCTTTTTCTCATATTTCTTCTTGGTATTTACCCACTGACTATTCCCTTGCCTGCCCAGTACATTTTTTAGGGTTCTTTTTTCTTTTAATTTGCAGTGAATGTTTTGGTTTCATATAGATCAGTTAAAACATGTGAAGACCCAGCAAAATGTAAATTACAGCACTGTTAGGATTTTCTGTATTCACCCAGGTTTTGTCTGTATACTGCAGTTCTTGGCACAAACCCTGTTCTTGTCTCATCGCTTCACAACTGAACCAAGAGCATAGAAATTTTCTCTGCAGAAATGGCATTACAGAATGATTTGATCTCCAGAACTGCATGAGATATTTGGCACTGCAGACATGGAACTACCATGTTTTTTTGCATATTTGGCATCTCCCCTTTGCTAGAACTCTACTTATCTCAGTGATTTTGAGATGTAAGAAAATGCTGCTATCATTTTGAAAACCTCATGTAAATTATTCTCACCATGGCCTACACAGATCCATGTGTAAGGAATCTGTGTGTTCATAAAGCAAAATCAGTAGTTTTTCCCTGTTTCATGCAAAGGCAATAAAGGAGTCCTCTCTAGTTTTCAGTCCCACTTCATTTCTGTTAGTTAAAATCAGCTCTAAGTTCACCCTTCAGCATACTGTGCATGGAGATGTTAATGGTGAAACGTGGCCAGTTCTGTCCATCTGCAGCCAGACAGTTGTCTCTTTACAGTAGCTGGGTTGGCATCAGGTCTAAACACAGACTTAGCAGCTCTCTGGCTCCAGTTTCATACTTGAAAGGTTTCTTGCAGATCAGTCAGGGATGATGGATGCAATAGTGCTTGAAAAAGAATGGAAGGAGAAATGACATAGACAGGACATGAGATGGAAAGCTTAAAAATTAGGTGCAGCAGAATCACCATTAAAGCTTTATCATTCAGCTTTCATCCTTAGTTTATCGTGTGTGGTACATTTCTATAGGTATTCAATTGGCTTAAAACTGTTAGGGCAAAATCCAATGTACATAACCTAATTCTGAGTAAAAGTGTAGAGTGAGTATACTGGAACTGATAAACTTCTGGTTTTCTATTTTCTTCATGAGGTAAGGGATAAAAAATAGGTCCCTATTTTTCTCAGGGTATCATCTTAATATATTTTTGCTTTTTGTTCCTTCTTGGTCATTGGATTTTAATAGGGCTCTGTGAGCCAGTCGCTGTCATTATTACAGTAGCTGACTTGGTATCAACAGTTACACATGTAAAAATAGATTTTAAGAGTTGAATGCTGACTGGAAATTCATAGACATTAGATTTAACCTTACAGTTAAACTTCTGCCAGCTCCTCTGAAAAGTGAACATTTGTCCTTTTACAGAGTGCCTTATTGAGATGAGTGGTCTGCTCCTCTAGAGTGCGTTTGAACTCTGTGATTTTCTTTATTTTGGAGAACCAAGAAATATTTAGAAAGCATGTTTCTGCTGCTTTATTTTTTTCATTAAAGCATCCAGTAGGAGAGTATGAACTTCTATATGAGATTGCTTCTGCTGGAGATTACTACCATAGACAGATGTTTTTTTCATTACCTGCTGTAATGCACTACACGTTTACAAGAGCAGCAGTAACACATCCTATCTTGAAAGTCAAAGGCTAATCCACCCGTAAGAAAATTGTTTTTCAGCCAGATGGTACCCCATACTGAAGCCAAGAGGAGGCAACTTTTAGATAGCTGGAGAATGTGTAAAAATTGATAGTATTGAGCTATTTGTATTTCATGGATATGAGCTCAAAACGTCTATTTCAATTTATTATTTTAGCAGTCTGATTAATTCAGTTCATTGGTGTGATATAGACCCACACCAGGGACCAGGAGAGGGATCATCAGTAAGATCTTCTCCTCAGTCGTGTAGGCCAGACTTCTGTGCTTGGCAACTCAGTATGTACGTCATTTGAAATTGTGTATGTGGGTCATGAAATATGGTTTGGGCAAGATAGGATAGGATTCAGGGTGTTCTGGCTTTGTATCAATGCAAAGTAATCGATCAGTGGGAGCTGGAATTAGAAATTACCACTGTATGACTAGCCAGGATACTGGAAGCCAGCAGAAAGTGCTTTGAGAGTGAGTTTGGCATTGTGAGGCCAGTACATAACTCATGGACAAAGCCTGAAAGTACAAAAAAAATTATGCTTATATTTTATATTGGCATTCAAAAAGCAGACCTCCTAAAAGTGAAAAAAAAAAAAAAAAGAAAATTTAGATGAAACTGAAACTGTTCAGGATAATGAACTTACAGTTGTCAGGGTCAAAAAGCTCCCAAAAAATCACACAAAGAATCACCTAATTTTCTTTGGGATTTATGCAACAGTCAATTATAGAACATGATTTTTTACTAAATATATTTGCATTTGTCTCTTCAATGAAAAATGTTGTGCTTTATCATATGTACTGTCAGTGCAACCTAACAAAAACTTGAGTAGGATGCAGATCATTCCAGTTCTGTCCTGGCTTGCTTTACTAACCAAGTGGTTATGCTGGCTATTCCTATAGAAAAGAAGTTTCAAGGGTTGGGAAACTCATATCCCATCTCATAAATATAATTGGAAGACTGGAGTATAGAAATTAAAAGTGTACAAGATGCTGTCAAAAGGAGGAAAACGAGTTAAACTAGAAATGTAATAAATGGCATGTTGGTTTTAGTTGTGGGAGTGAGAGGGCTGCTAAAGCTATAGAAGCGACTCATAAATAAAGAGTCTGTCACTGTAACCAGAGTGCTGAGGCCATCATTTGCATAGAAACTTTTGAAGGACTACTTAGTTTGATTATATACACAAAAAACTGCTTGATTGATTAGTCATCTAGAAAATGACAGCTCATGAAAATATTTGGCTATCATCTAGAAGAGAAAAATGAGGGCATAAAACTTATCAGTACAAGGGTAATTCTAAATTCATTAAAGATTGTATAATATAAAAGGATTAAAAATTCTGATTGTGAATCTTGATTCAGCATCAGTTTCTTACTTTGTTATTAGCACTTTTCTAAAGTAAGTCATTCGAAAATATTTCTTACTCTGCTATTTTATTTCTGTGCTTGTCTTCCTTTTCTGCATTACTGTACTGGAAGGGCTAATTTCTACACATATGATAGTCTTCCTCATTTAATTGTAAGCCTGAAAACATCAGTTGAAGGGATATCCTTTTAAAATATCATTTCTTTTCTCCATCTGCATTGTATCTGCCTTTAAACAAAACCAGAAATATGAAGTAATTTAAGGGCCTGGATCTTCAGGCTGCTTCCCAACAGCTTGCTGAGTACCATTTCTGCAGTGTTCTATTCCGTCAGAACTGAATGAAATAAACCTATGTTGGTATATCAAATTGTTTAACTGAAGATACACTCTGGAAGAGGAAAACAGCTTTTTGAAGGGCTCCTGCTCTCTGGGTAGCATTATAGACTTAGTAGTCTTCTGTTCCTTCTCTTCCCACATTTTTTATTATAACATCATGTGTTGTAAATATGACCTGATTAACTGAATATGAAAAACTAAATGTAAACTCATTAACATTAAATTAGAATTGATCTTTCAGATAGTAGCATGATTCACACAAGTGCTGCCATTCTACACAAACCAGTGGCAAACAGAGAAGTCCCCTGCTGTCTTTGGGATGACTAATTCCCTAGCTTTGGGGAATGGACTTTTCAAGTCTGTTTAGTCCATCGATGATTAGTAAAAATTTCAAAGGATCTATTTTTTCATTACTTATGTAATGTGTATGATGACTTTCAAGAATCCTTGGTTTACAATTGAACAAGGAGAGAATAGTACTGATAACAGAAGTGTTTAGTAATCCTTCACGGTCAAGTTACCAAACAGAGCCAAAATTGTTGTCATGTGACATGATCCTTGGGACAGCATAAGAACCAGTTCTAATTTGATCATGGCAACAGTCATAAAGATGCATCTTCCTTTCCTAGGCATGCATTACATAAAAGATTGTTAAAACTTTCCAAATGTAATAGTCTAGTGGGTTGACTTTGGCCAGCAGTTAAGCACCCACACAGTCATTCTCAACCACCCCTCAGCAAGATAAGGAGAGAATTGGATGAGTAAAAGCAAGAAAACCTATGGGTTGAGTTAGAGACAATTTAGGAAGTTAAGCAGAACTTCATGTGCAAGAGGAGCAAAATAAGAAATTTACTCAATACTTCCCATCAGCAGGCAGATGCTTAGCCACTACTTGGAAAGCAGTGTCTCTGCTCAATTAACAGTTACCTGAGAAGACAAAACACCATAACCATGAGCATCTCCACTTCCTCCTCCTTTCCCTGAGATCTCCTCTTTTGAGCACAGTGTCATATGGTATGGAGTGTCTCAGATCAGTTCAGGTCAGCTACATCAACAATATCCACTATCAGCTTCTTGTTCAGTCCCAGTCTACACACTGGGCTTGGGGGGGAAGTGAGAGAGAAAGAAAACATGAATGTTATATAAGCACTGTTCAGCACCAGCCAAAACACTGGTGTCTTATCAACACTGTTTGAGTCAGAAATCCAGAAAACAGCACCATGCAGGCTGCTGTGAATAAAATTAACTTCATCCCAGCCAGACCCAATATAAATAGTTGTAAATAATAAACTAAAATGAAAAAAGCATTCAAATGATCTATGAGATTTTCCTATGCTATTTTGGCAATGTACTCCTAAGTACGAGTTCTCCCTCGCAGATGGAGTCATAGACCCTTTTAGAATTATTCCTTGGATATAAGTCTACTTACAGCTGTTTGCTGGTAATCATCACTTCATTGTAAATACCTTCAATAGCACAGTTTTAAACATTTTCCAGTTCTCACATTTAATGAGAGGTTATGTTTTAATTGGATTTTTAATTGTTTCAGTCTGCTGTTCAGGATATTTCTTAATTATTATGTGCAGACTAGTGATTGTCACAGGCTTAGAAATGAAGGGTTAAAAAGAGATACATTTACAGTGTTCTAACTGATGAGAGTTGTTCATGAATATCTGTGACACCTCCTGGCCCTTAAGTCAGACTACATTTTTTTCCTTTTCTGCCTTAGTTAATGGAATTTCTTTGTGTCCATCTCCTATATGTTTGTTGTACCTTTTGGTATAAATACTATTATTTCCTACAATAGCATTCAGTTGGCCTACAAATATTCCTTACTGCTTAGTTAATCGGTCCTGAGAATTTATTTATTATTCTCTAGACTAGAGCAGGTGAGCCTGATGTTGTCTTCTTTAAAATAATATCATGATCTGAAATTCATTTTTGCCTCGGTGATCCTGCCATTTCACAGAGAGGAGTAAAGTGTTACATTAACAAATTTTAACATTTTATTACAGATTATTTATTACAAAATGACACGTGAAGTATTCTGTATTTCAGAAAGTTATTACTGAGGATGCATTTTGCTTTTGAATTCAGGGGGTGACGTTGAATATAATATTAATTCAGAGGTAGTTGGTGCAATTTATAATGACAACCAAAAATAATGAATAATATATTTATATCATCCATTAATAACCATCCATCCATTTAAAAATTTCATCCTAATGTGTTCTGGAAATCTGCAAATTAATTATGCAAAACCCTGAATTAATATAAAATTGAAATGCTTAAGAATTTAAATGATGCAATTTAAAGCTATTGCATGTAACTCAAAGTTATTTTCTTCTAATACTCACTCATCAATCTTAATTTCAGTACTACCATTTAGAAACAGAATCAGCTCTTGTATCTTGTCAAAATATTGCAAATTTGAGTAAAGACTGTATTCTTGATACTTCAATTGTATTATTTCCAGACAATAATTTAATGTATTTACTTAAACAGAAGTGGCCTTTTTAGAGACAGATTACAATGCTTATCCAAATTAGGGGGGGCAAGGTCAATGCTGTCAATTCTTATTCTTTAAAAAAAACCCCAAAATCCTACAGTAAGAACTTTTACTGTAATCACAGCTACCCTGAAAATTCTAAGAACTAAACTCTGTAGCACTGGCAAATCAATATATGGATAGTGATGATTAAAATTTCCTGACCTGAAAAATGTATATGTATACATACATATTTTTATTGTCATTATTTTTAGTAATATAGGAATATATTGCTTGCTACTTTCTATACCATAATATATCTCAGGGTATAGATTTTATTTTTCCTATGCCTGCAGCTCAGTAGCACCCTGACAGCATAAAACTAGTTTCTGTTGATTTTCTGGGCTTCTGCTGTAACCTTGGAGACTAGAGAGTGGACAAAGGATCTTTACTGTTAAATTGCAGAGCTCCTTTCTCATGCAACCTTAAAGGTAAGGTATAGCTCTTCTCTCATGAGCTGCCTGAAGTGATTATCCCAAAAAGTCAGGATTTTTGTGTCAACTAGCTGGCATCTGTGATTTTCTTACAACTGCTTTGTCCATTCCTGCCTTGCACTGATATTCAGACAATATGCAGGGAAAAAAAAAAAGAGGTTATCTTCTGCTGAAGAAAAACTTACATTCTATAAGAATAAATAAATAGCAGTTCATATATACATGGTGCAGAAAGTTGTAGATATTGAGTGTGTGCATGCATACTGAAGCATGCAGGTTAACTGCTTTGAAATAAAAAAAAAAATCTCAATTTGGTAGAAAAGTGAATTTTATCACCAGCATCCTAGAAGTTATTCAGTCTTAGGAATACTTTCAAGAACCAGTTTGCGTATTTCTATTTGCTTTACTAACATTAAAGCTTTTGTATTAGGTCAGGCATTTTCTTCAAGGTTGAAGTAAGGTAGTGTTAAGGTGGTTCTTAGGTACTATAAAACTGAGAAATAAAAGACTCTGAGAATAATTAATGTTAATCAGAAAGCCCGTTTTCTATGTTTGTACATAATTTCAAATCAGTGATTCAGAATAGTACTCTTGCTGAAGGATTAAAGATGATGCACACTCTTTAGGTTTAACAGTTACTGGTATTAAAAATGCAGAGTTCCTTTACATCAAAATTCATCTATAAGTAGAAGTCTTTTGCCCTACCAAAATCTGTATCTTCATTAAAGCTGTTCAGATTGAACGCTTCAGAGTCAAGGCATCTCCCTTCCCTTCTGCCTATTCTGTCCTGGTGCAATTACAGTATACAAGCACTACCCTGAAAAATCCTGAACGTGAACATGAGTGAAGACACTTTTCTCCATTGGAAAAGTCCTTCAAGTTTTTCTGCTATACTCTAACTCACTGACTCACTTTTTTTGCTTTAATGGGAGTTAGATAGTTTTAAAATCTCTAACCCAGCTTTATAGGGTGAACTGGAAGGCAGTTTGTGATTTTAAAGAGGAGCAATTTGAAAGTTTAAAAGTCGTTTGGTTTTCTGTGGGTTTTTTAAATTAAGTGGTTTTCATCATACTTATTTTGCAGTTGCATTTTCACAGATTCACAGAATCACAGAATAGTTTGGGCTGAAAGGGACCTTAAAGATCATCAGGTCACATGTTTTAGAGAAAAAAAATCATTAAATATTTTTCATATGTTCTTAAATAAAAAAAACAATTTCTCAATACAAGCACTCCTCCTTTTAAATTCTGAGAACTTGAGTGTTAAATACATTTTTTGCATAAATACAAGAGGGTTTTTTTTTTTTTATGTGTGTGTATCCAAGCATTACTTTATATTTATCAGATAAAATCTAGCATTTGATCAAGGTTCTGACCATATGTTATTGGATTGCTGTTACTGAGCTTGTGGATTAAATTATTTATCCTGGTATTTGCATCCATTTGCTTATTTCATTTTAGTGAAAAGAATCTGACTACTGTAATTCTCATCTCATTTCAAAAGCAGAGTATTGAGTTCAGCAGTGTATAAAGTGCTTTTTTCTTTTTTTTTTTCTGATTAAAAAGGGACTGTTTTATCTTTCTTTTTTAGTGAACAACATACTGGAATACTGAAACATTAGGGAAGAGGAAGCTTCCTTTTCTAATATATGGATGTTGACAGAACATTATAAAATGGCATTGGACTCCACCAGAAAGGTAATCAATGTTCCATGTTCAATCTTACAAAAGTTCTGCAATCTCATCAGAAATACAGGAATAAATATTTAGCTTTCTTCCCTTTATCCCCTGACACCAAGACTTTCTGAATGCAAGGTGTTAGCCTTTGCATTAGTTTATTGATCTTTTAATGTAAGATTTAACTTGCTTCAGGGGCACTATAAATACAATATTGCAAAAGTCCTGCAATATCAATATTCATTTATTTTTATTGATTAGTCGCCACTTCTAAATTCTGGGTACTGAATTAATGTATGCTGAATAACTACTTCGATTAATGAAGTTAAAATTGGCTCTAATAACCTACACCAACTACAGAAATGTTTTCTGTTATAAAACTAATTATTTCTTTTTTTTTGCAGTCTGCAGTTACTTTTGTAATTCATCTTTTCCTTGATACCTCACTGGTAGACATAGAATAACAAAGCAAAAAGTATTTACAAAGTTTCATTGTTTACAATGTCATACAAGAACCATTAAGTCCAGTACTAGGAATTGGAATTAGTAGCTGAATTTGACCACCTGAATAAATTTCAGAAGGTGAATTTAAGAGGAATTTGAGGTGTTGGGGTTTATTTGTGACTGTACTGACACTTAGAAAAAGTGCATCCATTTCTGTTCCTGTCTTATCCATACATAGAGATATAATGTAAGATAAGCTGTAACAAAAGGCAGGATAATGCACTCATGAGTATTTGTTCTGAAACATGGTCAAGCTTGTTTTTCAGTTAACAGACAATCTTTATATATTTGACATCGCAGCAAATAAACCACTAGAACTCAGTAGAGAGAAGCCCAAATACTACAGTTATTTTTTAATGCAGAAAATTCACTGCTGTTCTTTTAAAGTTGACTGTTTTGCTCAAGTGCTTTTAACAAAATTCTAGACTTAGGGGCACTCTTGAATGTAAATAAAATTTTCTTTTTGGCTCTTTTCCTCATTTAGTAGTAGATTGAAACAGCTCTTGCTTGATCCAAATACACCCTTCACTGCAGATGAGAAATTTAAAAATTTTCTATGTTTTCTAAATTATATTCTTTGTGAGAGATGTATTCTCCTTTCTTCATTGCCAGCTGTTTTGGCCAATGTAATATGAGCCTTTTTTTCTGAGAATTCTTCTCAGTGCCCTTCTGCTGAAGGTCTCCTAGTCAAAAATGTGTAAAACCCTAAAATCATAATACCAATTCAGAAAGAAGCAAGGGAAAGATGAGTGGAGATTCCCCAGCATCAAAAAGCCCTAATAGGGGTTGAGCAAGCTGGCCTATGAGAACCTCTTGGAATGTATCCACAAATGGAGATAAGAAACGTTTAAAGCAGAGAACTCCCAGGACTGTGTAGTACTGTCACACAACTGTGATGTTGGAGTTTTGTTGAAAATGTGGTCCAGAATGGTAACTTCACTGCAATTTTAAGTTCTCAAGATTTCCGTTCATTTCCATTTGAGAAATTTCTCTGATACTCCTGCTAAGGCATCTTCATCCATTACAGTAGTTCTAAATGTCCTTCTGAATCATTTCGACTCTTTCAAATAACTGAAAGCCATTCTTTATACATAATGAAGACCATGTAGAGAATTTTTGAATGGAAATCCAGGAGTTTGAATATATGTTAATTTATTGAATGTGTTGGGCTGAAGTTGTGTAGGGTATGTGATAAAGCATTATCATAAGAACTTTTTTTTTACACAGAGAAATAAAGCCGTCACACATAGTCTTATGATTCTGTTTAGGTAGGATTGTCATGGAATACATCAGAGACTATAACTTACTATAAATATATGTATACAAGTACCGTAATGGTAAAATAGGTGAGAGGGATTTGGGGGTGGTGTCCTGCAAGGTGTCCATGAGCCCACAATGTGTCCTCATGGCCAAGAAGGCCAATGGCATCCTAGGGTATGTTAGAAGGGGGGTGGCTAGTAGGTCAAGAGAGGTCCTCCTTCCCCTCTATTCTGCCCTGGGGAGACCACATGTGGAATATTATGTCCAGTTTTGGGCCCAAAGTTCAAGAAGCACATGGAACCCCTTGAAAGAGTCCAACACAGGACCACCAAGATGATGGAGTGGAATACCTTTCTTATGAGGACAGGCTGAGGGAGCTGGGTCTCTTTAGCTTGGAGGAGACTGACATGTGACCTCATTAATGTTTATAATTATGTGAAGGATTGTTAAGGATGAGTGTCAGGAGGATGGAGCCAGGCTCTTCTCAGTGATGGCCAGTGATAGGACAAGGGGCAATGGGTCAAAACTGGAACATAGGAAGTTCCATCTGAATGTAACGTTTTCCCTGTGAGGGTGATGGAGCACTGGGACAGNCCCTGTGAGGGTGATTGAGCACTGGGACAGGCTGCCCAAAGAGGTTGTGGAGTCTCCTTCTCTGGAGACAATCAAGACCAATCTGGACGCCTTCCTGTGTGATTTAATCTAGGTGATCCTGCTCAGGTAGGGGGGTTGGACTAGATGGTCTTTCAAGCTCTTTGCAATTCCTAAGATTCTGTGTAATTCTGTGCGATTTTAGGAAAAAATAATAGGAAAATAAATTCAGTTTTAGAGAAAAAAAATGAAAGGCATAGATAGTTCCTATCTTTCTAGTTACTTTATTTTTAATATTTATCTTTTGTTATGCTTTTGATATTCTTATATTATTAATATTTTTTCTGCATTTTCACTTAGATGACATTATAAATTCCATGTAATTCCATCCTCATACACTGCTAAAATTAGGCCCAGTTTATTTATACATTTTCTAGGTCTTCCTTAACATGAATTTTATTTGCTCCAATAATCAGGGTATTCTATAAATATATATGTATCTGTATACCAAATCAGAACATTCATCAAAGTACTTCAATTTATGTGGGCCAGCAAGCATCATGTTGGTTTTGACCACAAGTTCAACTCTGGATAGTAAATTACAGATCTTTTCTTCTTTTTATACCTCTCCTCTGTTTAATTAATCTAGTAGATTGGGCTCTTTTTATGTAGTTTGCAGTCTCATTCAGTGAAATTCATGGTGAAGTCTGAGTCTAAGTGACAGTAGAATTTGGTCTATACCTGATAGATATCTTGTCTTCAGAGAATAGCTCCCATGGGAGGTGCATTTTAATTTTTTTCCTTTTTACATAAGTCTTGCCACATTCATCAGTTTTCAAGACACTCATCATTTCATCTTATGCTATCTCATGCTACCTAATTCAAGCTGCCAGCAGTGTAAAATCAGTGCACTGAAATACACACATAGACATACAAGCAGCTCTGTCCCCACTGAACAACATACTGTTCAAGAAAAGGCTTAGTTAACTTTTTGTGAGAAAATTTGTGGACGTCAGTGCTTACAAATAGTTTAAAAAATAATTTTCAGTTTATCCTTTAGCTTTGAAATTTTGGAAGATTTATTTTCTGAGAAAGTAGATGTGGGCTTGAATACACAAAGCTGGTGAAACAATCAGGGGTTTCAGTCTGAGAGACATGATTCATATCACTAAATGCTCAGAAAGGTCTAGGCTAACTGGAAGAGTCTTTAATTCAATATCTTACATAATCTCCTTATTTTAAGAATATAGCTACAAATATGTTCTCATTTCATAGCTTTATCTTGTGTGCAACTTACCATTATATTATGCTTAGATTCTTATTGCATGACATACAGTGACTGACATTACATTATATATACATTATATATATTACATATATAGAACTGACAGGCAACAATAATGTTTAACCAGCTGGTTTCTGTAAGGCATGAATAGGAAGAAATTTTAAATGGATAATGAGAGCAAACATTAGGTCAAAGTACATCCATTTTCAAGTAGTTATTGTTCTAACTTATACATGCATAAAAGGTAATTTACAACTTACTGTTTAGATAAATGCTATTAACTAAATAGAAAACAGAATATAAATATTTTAAATGTTCATACTAAAATCTATTAAGACTCATATGCTGCAAAAAGGCATTTTATGGTTGATTTTCAAATATTAAATACAAGATATTGTGCTCATTTCTTGATGGCCATAGTTACAGTGTTTCAGGAATTTGTGGAAATAAAGATAATACATTTCTGTGTACAACTTAATCACTTACCTGAACAGGTTTCCCAGTGCAATACACAATTACATTGAGTTTAAAAATCATTACTAGAAGCATGGTGATAACCGTGACCGTTTACCTGTGTATTTATTTTTCACCTGGGAAAAAGGTAAAACTAACATAAAAGGTCTAAGGAAGTCCTAATAGATGTTGCTGTGAGCTAACTCAGATTCTTTTTCATGGATCTGGTATAACTGCTGTAGTAATTAATTGTATTACATTGAAGTAGGGGTGTAAGTTTCTGTCACCTAAGTATGCAGCCACTTAACACCGTAATTCTCAATAGAACAAGTTTCTAGAAAATGATGACAAAACTACAAAAGGGCAAATAAAATAGCTGGCAGGGTCAAACTCTCATTGTTGTCCTGCACTGATAAATTGTAAAAGGGAGATGCAATAGCTATGACCTGCTATACATTTTTTTCTGCAGAAAACTAATGATAGAAATGTTTGCACAATTAGAAATTTATGTCATGATCCACAAGTGTTTTCTGTGAGTAGTAATACTGAAAAGACAAAATAAGGTATCAGTGTCATACACCACTTTCTGAAAATATTACTGCGGCTTTCTAATCCACATCCTGTGGATCCAAGGGTTACAAATAGCAATGTCACAATGAAATAAACTCAAGATGCATGTAGATTGAAATCTGTTGTAGAAATTAGTGTCATACACCACCTAATCTTACAAGTGGGAGTAAAGAAGTCTTAGACAGGCATTGGCTGCGTTTTTCAGAGGCAAGAAATACACTTCCTTTGATCAGTTTCCTTGAATGTTGTCTTGCTCTGTGAGAGGATAAATCATTTATTTATGCTCTTATTATCTTTTCAGAGCCTNTACAAATATGTTCTCATTTCATAGCTTTATCTTGTGTGCAACTTACCATTATATTATGCTTAGATTCTTATTGCATGACATACAGTGACTGACATTACATTATATATACATTATATATATTACATATATAGAACTGACAGGCAACAATAATGTTTAACCAGCTGGTTTCTGTAAGGCATGAATAGGAAGAAATTTTAAATGGATAATGAGAGCAAACATTAGGTCAAAGTACATCCATTTTCAAGTAGTTATTGTTCTAACTTATACATGCATAAAAGGTAATTTACAACTTACTGTTTAGATAAATGCTATTAACTAAATAGAAAACAGAATATAAATATTTTAAATGTTCATACTAAAATCTATTAAGACTCATATGCTGCAAAAAGGCATTTTATGGTTGATTTTCAAATATTAAATACAAGATATTGTGCTCATTTCTTGATGGCCATAGTTACAGTGTTTCAGGAATTTGTGGAAATAAAGATAATACATTTCTGTGTACAACTTAATCACTTACCTGAACAGGTTTCCCAGTGCAATACACAATTACATTGAGTTTAAAAATCATTACTAGAAGCATGGTGATAACCGTGACCGTTTACCTGTGTATTTATTTTTCACCTGGGAAAAAGGTAAAACTAACATAAAAGGTCTAAGGAAGTCCTAATAGATGTTGCTGTGAGCTAACTCAGATTCTTTTTCATGGATCTGGTATAACTGCTGTAGTAATTAATTGTATTACATTGAAGTAGGGGTGTAAGTTTCTGTCACCTAAGTATGCAGCCACTTAACACCGTAATTCTCAATAGAACAAGTTTCTAGAAAATGATGACAAAACTACAAAAGGGCAAATAAAATAGCTGGCAGGGTCAAACTCTCATTGTTGTCCTGCACTGATAAATTGTAAAAGGGAGATGCAATAGCTATGACCTGCTATACATTTTTTTCTGCAGAAAACTAATGATAGAAATGTTTGCACAATTAGAAATTTATGTCATGATCCACAAGTGTTTTCTGTGAGTAGTAATACTGAAAAGACAAAATAAGGTATCAGTGTCATACACCACTTTCTGAAAATATTACTGCGGCTTTCTAATCCACATCCTGTGGATCCAAGGGTTACAAATAGCAATGTCACAATGAAATAAACTCAAGATGCATGTAGATTGAAATCTGTTGTAGAAATTAGTGTCATACACCACCTAATCTTACAAGTGGGAGTAAAGAAGTCTTAGACAGGCATTGGCTGCGTTTTTCAGAGGCAAGAAATACACTTCCTTTGATCAGTTTCCTTGAATGTTGTCTTGCTCTGTGAGAGGATAAATCATTTATTTATGCTCTTATTATCTTTTCAGAGCCTCCTTATATCTAATTTTTTGTATTACAGCCATTCAGGTGTCAACAGAAATTGTGAATGCTAGCATTGTAATGATTTCAGCCTTATATTTCTGCCTGTAGTGGGTTTTGGCATATGTGAGAGATGTTCAGGTTTTTATTCTTTTACAATTATTGATATTATGAAAATAAGTTTCTTGTTCCAAGTAACTCTTGACTTCTTATCCAAGCCTGAATAAATGTCCTTATAATTTCTCCTGGAGAAAGATTTGGTTTCTGAAGTAATCGATCTAAAGTAAAAACTGATTCCTCCCATAGCTAGCAATGATTCAGACTTTAATGGTTGAATTGTCTGATAGCACATGAGTTCTGTCAAGTGTCATAATGACAATCTTACAAATGATGGCACCAGAAAACACCTGAGCAACTAGCTGTTAATGGGAATGTTTGGATGTAGCTACCCATTGAATGCTATCTTGGGAAAACATGGCTCTGTTGGTGAGCTTTAGATGTCTGTCATTTCCTTTAAGTTTATGATAAGGAACAGCCTAAAAAGTAATATTAATGAAAAATTATACCACCACACTTTTGAAATCCTTACAGTGTAGAAACCAAGGGAGTTAAAACACAACCTCGAAAGGTTGCATCTGTCCAAATGGTTATATCTGTCATTTGATCAGTTTTATGATTATGCCCTAAAAGCTTATTTAGGAGCACGAGACAGCATTTTAAGTCTGAAAGCCAGAGGCATGTTGAAAAACCATCCCGACCTTCTCATAATTGATTCTAGTTTTGTGAACCAAATTTTGACCATAATTCACATCGTGATTTCTAGAGACATACTTCAAGTTCTTTGGTTTCAGGTTTGCAGTGTTTTTTGGGTGGGGGATTGAGCAGGGGGAGGGGGGATCTTACAGAAAAGGTGCTGCTTTTCTTCTCCTCAGTTAAACTTTTAGACTGTATTGCCATGACCACAACTTACCTGTATATTTAGCGCAGGCATGGGCCCACAGCTAGTATTAAAGTTATACTGTGTATTCTTGATTTAAACACAAAGACAGGTGATAACAAATAGGAAACTGCTATAGGAAACCTTCATAAGGAGAGTTAAGCTGGTAAACTGAAAGAACAAAGGCCCATTTTGGAAATTGGTGATATGTGAATGTCCAAATTTAGGAGGGATCCAACAAGACCCAGATTTATGTATTAGATTAACAAGTAGAAAAAACTTTTGAAGCATTTTATTTTCCAAACAGCACCATTTTGGTTTTGTATAGATCACTTTCCACCAGCTGCTCCTCTAGGAGGTGGTTTTCCATGGCTGGTCAAATATCTGTAGAGGAATATGTGTTACATCTGCTTATGTTACATGATCAATGTAATGATATGTGATAAAATGTAATATTGTAGTCCTGGCATCTTAAGCATGTGCTATATTGTAGTTACTCCTTAAGGAAGACAGTCAAGCTAAGTGACTAGATCAGATAAAAATGTGGTCTTTTGGATTCTCAGATATCTTAGTGGTATGTGTGCGTGTGGTTATGACATCTGATCCTAGGTTATATCATTCATGCCTTAGTACCTTTTAGGATGTATTGTAGTGTCATAAGATTAGTATCACCTGATTTACAAAGATTTCTGTGAGAGATCAGCTTGGGAAATGTGTGAAAAAAGGTAATTTGTTTGATATTATTGTCAAAGAAAGTAATTTCTGCAAGAGCAACTGGTTTAAAGGATTATCCAGATGTGAAGAGGATTTGCTATTAGGTTAGATACAGGACAAGAGTTTATGAACATTAAATAGTATTTACTAAATATAAGAAACAGTATTTTAGTGTTATTCTGTGTATGAGTGGTTTCTGCTTCAGTGTGCTTATGAGTTCAAATTTGACTTGTGGGTGTAACTCAGACACAGGATGGAGGGATGAAACTGGTTTTGTATGCACTTTGCAAATACAAATTCTCAACAACTTCTGCTTCAGAGAGAGCACACCTAGATCCTGTTCCCAAAATGCAAACCTGCTGTGTTCTTGTTCTGGCAAGTTGCTGGTATACGTGATCCTCATATGTGCTTTAGTTCTTTCCCAGACTTTTAGCTGTCTTGATTATAAATTTTGGCCTCTTCTCAGTGAGAAAATTCCTGATTCCCTTTTAAATCCAGTTGAACTAAAACCAACCATAAACCTTTCTATATTTTGTCATTTTAATCTCTTTAAAGTAGAAAGACCATGAATTCATCACTGATATAGGATGTGAAGACTTGAGCTTTTATTTTGAAGTATATCACTTGTCTGCTGAATTACATATTTCATCACCTTGTACCAGTTACCCTGTTTGTATAGAGTTGATAAATATGATGCTTACTTTGCAAAATGCTTTGAGATCTATGGATTCAATTAAATTATTAGTTTGTGTTACTATCATCAAACCTACTTGTATTAATCCAGATAATACCAGCAGTAATTTGAAATTTGGGGTTTAATTCTTTAAATATGACCAGTTGCCTATTGGTTGACAACACCATAGGCCACTGTGTTTCAGAAGCTACTCCATTTCTTCCCTGCTGCAACTGCGTGTTGTGGTGTTTCTCCTCCCTCTGTTCCTGGGGGAGGAGATCTGTTCCTGTTACTCCTTTCAATGTTAGTGAGTCAGACAGCTGTTTCCCAAACGGTCTTTGAATGATGGCTTTGTAAGCAGTTAAGTGAAAACAGAAATATGCTGTGCAAAGATCTTTTATTATTGCTTTTCCTGACTGAATGAAAGTGAGGTTACAGTGAGCTCAGTGGCTTGATATAAATTAAATAAATTAACAAAAAAATCTATCTTCAGAAAGATGAAATGAAAAAATGTCACACTTACCAATCTTGCCTTCATGCTTTGCAATTTTAATATTTTTCATTAAATGGTGATTATATCTACTTGAAAGTAAATATAGTTTCCAGATTTATGAAACCTAAGTGTATTACTGCTGTAGTTTTAGATGGAAATGCATCAAGATCTTCTCAGCCAGCACAAAAATACGTACATGAAAGCAAATAGTTTTAATTCCTAAGGTTATCACAACTTCACTAATACTGGGAGATCTCCCAGTGACATAGCAGGAGAAATCGTGGCAGCACTCTTACCTTCTCTTACTGCTGCTGATATAGATAGATGTCCAGAGTAAAGATTCTGCCGTGTGCCCTTTACATATGCTCACTTAAGTAACTCCTGATTCTCTTGAGTAAAGATTCTTTTATATATGAGCAAAGGCAAGTGACTTTCTAAAAGTTCAAGAGCACATAGAAATGTTCATATCGAGACTATTGTTTATATTGACCACCTTAACCATTAAAAAAAATAAATTAGATAATTGTCTGCCATTCCTAAGTTGAGAATCATACATAAGGATTCTTCTATAATATTCATCATACATTTATTCTGCTAGATTAGCTTTTGGCTTCATGAAGGTTTCCTTTTGTGGAATGCCATTAATATCTAAGTATTGTAAAATGACCTAAGATGTACTGACGAGAAAACAGGGGTTCTGGGTTGGGGGTGTGTGTGTGCGTGCGTTCAATGAACGTGTAATAGCAATGCAGGGATTTTTGTGACTTATTTTTCTTGAATTTTAACATATGGTATTATACAATCTATAAAAAACTTCCATCTTTAGTATGGTTTGCCCTCTGTGATTACTGTAGGGGCAAGTTCTTTTACTTGGATTGCTTTTCTTTTTGTTACCATAGTAGAGATTTCTTTCAAATCCACGTCTTTCCACAAAATTTTTATTTTACTTTATTAATATATTTAGCAATTTTTCAAAATACACAAATCCATCCAAAGTTTTATATCCGTTTTGACTGAAGTTATAATGTGGATAATACCCAAACAGTCTGCAGTAGAATGAGATGTTTCTTGTGAGTGTAACAAATCCGTTCATTATGTTGTTACTGGACATAAGAGTTGTTTTTGAAACAATGTCTGCAGATAATGTTTCTGTTACAAGAGTGTGGATTGTACCTTTAATAAAGACGGACATTTAGGGCAAAATTAACTCCATAAATATACTGGATAGGTGGATAAATAAAAGTGAAAAATACTTTTTCACAGATTTTTTTTTCTAACAATTACTGGAGAAGATGGAAATTCAGATGATCTACAATGTTTTGTTTTTTTTTTAAATAGTATCTTCCCTAATCTGGCATGTTTTATTTCCCTAATTGTTTACTCTGTATTTAAATTTCATATCATGACTTGTTCACTCCATGTGGTGATACTTCTTTCTGTTTGGTCAAAATGAAGAGTTCTTTAACATAACTTTGGGGAAGTAAATATATTTTTAATAGAAACTATGTCCAATCAGTTTCAATCAAAGCTGGTTTCTAAAAATATTTTTTCTCTCTTTGATGTAAGCAATATCTTTCATAAATTGCACTACTGTTGGGCTCTTGTGGTGAGAGCACCATTCCAGAATGTGTTCAGGCAGAATTTCAGTAATGCTTTGTGTACAGCAATAGCTATTGCATAAAAAAGGTTGCTTTAACTGAGCTGTCTTTAATACATTTAAAACATTCACTAATGCATTCATACTTCAAAATCATCATATATCTAAAGTTTCTGATTTAAAAGTCCCAAAATGATGCATAAAACATGACCAGGACTTAAGTATATGTTCGTGCATCCTAGAAGTGCTGGAAATTGCTAGGATCTCCATGAAGTAGTGTTTACATATGATTTGAAAAACAAACCAAACAAACAAACAAACAAAAAAACCAAAAAATGAAAGTTACTAACTTACAGAACAAATGTTACAATGTTACAATTTTTTTACTTGCTCTTCAGAGTGGATATTAATAAAGTCCTGTTCTTGGGTGAATAATCAAAAAATTGAAATCTAATTGAATAAGAAAAAAGAAAAAGAATTTTCAGCCAAGAAGGAGAACAGTCTTGCTGACCAATGCATTAAAATAGCAAGGTTCTGAATGGTGGCCTCAGGCAGATAATTACACGCAGAGTGATGGGAGTAGATGGCTGAAAACAGTTATAAAAAATTGATGAGTTGCTAACATATGCTATAAAACATCAACTGCATTGGTAGCTTTTAGAATACAGGAAACTTTGAAATATTGACACAAATATGCTTAGAATGGCTATGAGGGGTCCAAATCAAAAAAAGGGGCTATAAAGCTCAAAAAAGGAGGCAAATTAAATTGCTCGTAAAGTTCTTTTAACTGAGCTGACTCTTATTAGACTGAATTCCTGTAAATAGTCTAGTGCATAAAAATAAAGGAAAAGTGTAACTGAAACTACTTTAAGTAGCATAAAGCTTTATTTTTCCAGTTTAACTAAAGGGCAGTTTAAACAGCTGCAGTGACATTTTTATAACCAAACAACTCTAGTATTGGACAAAATGGTAGTGCAGATCTGAAGTTCTTCTGATGACACAATGAAATGAAAATGAGGTAGCAAGAGAATTTGAAGAAATAAAAACTTTAAGATGAGGGGGTTTTCTTGAGTAGGATTTTCAAGACCAGAATGTCAGTGGTAAGAAACTTGAGAAAGGTAATCTATTTGCAGATATCTCTCACTTTGTTTCTTTATGTAAAGGAAACCACAAAAGTAATGTTAGTAAGGTTTCTCTGAGTTGCTATAGCGAAATTAAATTCCATTGTTATGTAAACCAGATGTGTAGACTTTAGGGAACCTTACTCATATTTTCAACATATCTGGATAATAATTTGCTCATACAATTTTTGGGGTGCAAATCCTATACTCTAATGAGAAAGAGGCTTGCTTCTGAAACCTGGTGGTAAACAGGAACAGCAGTAACATAGCCAAGCAGTACCTGGGAATTGCCAACCAGAAGAAATTTTACAAGGGAAAGTTCTATTTGCTGCTATTTGCTGATGAACAAGGAGGAGCTACTGGGAAAAAAAAAAACACATTTGCATGTGATCTGTAAGACACAAAAGCATTCAGCTCTACAGTGATGAGAAAACTTTGGTCAAAATGATGCATTTCAAAATAAACTTGCTTTAAATCTTAAAATCTTTTATCTGTATCTGGGAATTAAAAGGAAGGAGGTATTATGCTAAATGTGTTTGAAGTCAGAGACTCCTTGGACAGTGTTATTACCTTCTCCTCCCAGGCTGTGAACTGCAGTGAAAGTTAGGAGAGTATACAGGCTATTCACTTCCTTTCTCTGTTTTTAATGTGCTGGCACTTAGACTACATCTTGCTATGATGGAATATGACCAAAGCTTCCTGTCTCACAGGTTCTGATCTAAATATTTTGCAAATAAGTTTTAATTTTGCAGAAATTACAGAAGGCATGTCACAGAGTTCTTCAAAATAGTTGATAAGGCTGTGATCGTGACATCTGATCATGCAATTCCTTTTGGCTACAGGACCAGGAATTTTCATTCTTCAGCTCATAGCTGGCTGAAATCTTCTCTTCTAGTCATGACTAAATGAAATCTGAGCTCCCCTAGTCTTGGACTGCAGTGAAAATGAAATGTACAAGTTAAGTGATTATTGCACTCTCACAGCTTTAAATTTATAGCCAAGGCATCTCTAAAGGAGCAGATTCTGTGAGAGATACATCCAGTATTGCTGGCTTTCTCAGGTTTATTCTGTGTTCCCTCCGTTAAGACTTTATTTGTCTGTTTCACTGATGTTTATCTCAGACATTTTATTCCACACATTTCTGAAATCTCAAGCCAATGTGTTTAACATGAAGAAGGAATTTCCAAATACTGTAATTTAGCTATTATTCCAGCCAATGACATGTGACAGAAGAGACATGCAGAAATGGGCATACATCATCAGTGTTTCAACATATATAGCAAATAGCATTAGTTTATGATTACTTTAATGTTACATGATTCTCAGCTGATTTTTTTTTAAAAAAACCCTTAAATTAATTGGTACTAAGAAGCATTTTTAACTGCACATTTTGCTTCTCTAATGACCAAGCATAATACAAAGATTTAATTCAGAGAAGTGACCATAAATATCGATAACTGTCCACATAGCCATTTCTCATTTTAGGCCATTTCTCATCTTGAAGCTAGGCTCAAATAGGTGACAGCTAAGTGGCAACACAAATTCTCCTACACTTGGAAACCCTAATCATAATAAACACTTCTAACTGATCTCTGAACACAATATATTGCAATTCAACAAATATGATAAATTCCATAAACAGTCAATACCTTGTTGGCTTCAATAACTAACCAAAACTAACTTTATTGTTAAATTGCCTAATATGTAAAGCTTTTGGCTATTAGAGGCTTTTTACTTCAATTTTTGTTTGCCTTCTTTTTTTTTATGGTGTAGTTAGGTTACAAAGATAAGAAACATTCTACCTTTACATGTGCAGGAACAGATCAAAGTACTTTAGATCAGTATTTATATTAAATTTCCTTAGCTTTCTGTTGCTTACTGTGACATTCAGGCTTGGTTTCTCCTCAGACTTGCTGACACACACCACGCATTTTCCTAGCCTTCTGAGCTGTAAGAAAATCTCACTGCAGAAATTTATTAATGAACAGAAGTCTGAAGTCTATGCCACAACTGCACAAGAAACTGGATTTTAGTTTTCATCCCACCACTGTTGTTGTCTCCTGCCTTGGACACAGATTCTTGCCTTTATTCTGGCTGTAAAGGCTACAGAAAGAACATATGGTCTAGGCAGGAATTTATGCTTTCTGGGCACAAGGCAGCATGCAAAGAATCCTAAGTCATTCCTGTAGAGGTTAGTCATCAGCACAGAAAAGGTCTAAATTGATCTAATGTGGCTGTGTCAGCTTGATCCATTCATAAGGGTATCAGCAGTCAAAATATAACCACAGTTTTAAGGTTTTGAGGGTGTGGGAATCCAAATAATGAGCCTTTTGAAGGTGTTTTCAGAGATTGTCTTATACCAGCATTTCTAGTAGATGTTTATAAGGTGTGATCCTTGTCTTAGAAATTGTCAGTGTTCCCTTTTCTTTTTCAATGACTTTTTATGCAATTAGTGATTGAAATAGAGCAATCTGTGTTATCTAAAGAACTGTAGCATTCATATTTTTCTTGGACCAAGAAAAAAGGGGGGAAAAAGCAGATATGGAAGGCAATACTTTTGTTAGCCACAGTGTACGTAAAAATTCTAGTTCATTTAAAGAAATAAAGTGTTTCTGTAATTTTGGTATATATTGCCTAAAAGGAGAATGTTATATGGACATTTTTTCATAGACTTGGCATTATCAGTAGCTCTTCTTCTTGGCAGTTTATCACAGTACATTAAGTAAGTTAAGGTTACCTGTAATCTTTATATCACAAATGTTCTAGAATGGGTCATAAATTCTGTAAACTTGAGGTTGCCTAAAATAGAAAGCAAAATAATCAGTCACTCTCATAACCTGATCAAGCCTGGATAATAAAAAAAAAAAAAAAAGAATTGTGACAGGAACTAAAGGAAAATATGGTTCATTTAATCTTTTATAAATTGATAAACTCTTGTGGCTTTAAAGGAATGACCCTTTCAAAGCAAAGTAATCAAATCCATCTCTTGTCAGTTTGGTGAGATTTATATATGGAAGCTGATGATTTTTTAGCAATACTGTCAGTCTGCTTTTCAGATCAATGCCAATGAAATATTTTGTTTATGGTTTAACCTCCATTTCCCCTAGAATCTGAGAGTTTTAATACCAAAAGTAGTTACGTCTAACTCTGTTGATCCAGTGGTAAATTAAATGGCAAACTAAAGCAATCACATTCTTTTGTAAAAATACAGTAGGGAAAAAAATTCTTTATTAGACCAGGATATCTTGCTCTGAAATAAAAAGGAAGTTTCATTTCAAGAATGATCTTTTAAAAAGCAAAGAGAGACTTTCATATAGCTAGATTTATTTTATGGGAATGATATAAAGGTTATAAAACTAAAATTGTATAATGAATTTCTTTTCCCCGGTATTATCAAGAAACACGCACAAAGCCTGAAATTATAAAACTCACCTGAAATGCACGTGATAACTTTATTCTAACATTTTATTTCTTTAGTAGTAATTAAATAATAACTTTTATATTGGGAATTACTTGGTTTCGTTTATGTATATGTCCCGCCAAATCCTCTATTGATTTCTGAAATATTGTATATAACATATATTGTGTATTAGTTATATATTCACAGTGAGATGGCTATGATACAAGGAGACAATGAACATTTGGATAAAGAGTTTCAGAAGAAAGGGAGGGTCAGTTTATTAAATAAAACCTATTAGTTAAGTAAAATCTTTTAAGGAGGTATTTCCAATGTGGAGTAAGTTAATAGTTATGCCACTTAAGATCTCTCCTTTTCTTCGTGCTAAACAACACCAGTTCCCTCAGCAGCTCCTCATCAAACCTATGCTCTAGACTCTTCACCAGCTTCTTTGGTTAGACTGCACACCTCAGTATCTTTTATGTAGTGAGGGACCCAAAACTGAACTCAGTATTAGAGATCTAGCCTCCAATATGAAATTGGAGAAATTACCTATTCAGTGGGTTGATAAAATTGTGGTAATGCTTACTAATATTAATTCCACTTAGAAGTTTGCTTGCCAAGGACTCTAAGGTCATTGATTTAAAAAGAAGAGTCTCATAGAAAAACAAGAAAAGGTATATAAAATTTTCTTTAAGGACTTGGATCACTATCACCTTATTAACAAACCCCTACAGATTCAAGTTTGTGCATCTTACAAAGACTAAATTTTTCCATCTCTGATTATGTTCTTTAAGATGGCATTTGCTGTTTAAGCTTGAGGCAACATGAGAACATTGATTTTCTTTTTTACAATGAAACTCAACCTGGGCATCATGATTCCTTTAAAGATAATCATCAGCCTGTGTCTCTACAAGCAAATTGTTGATGCACTAAATAAAATCTCACAGCATAAATAACCCATTTTTTAAATCCTAGACTTTATATTCTTCTCACTTTTAGGGGTCTTTTTCTACTGACTAGAATTTTGAAATTTCTTGAGGAGACGTTTCTGAAGTCAGGCATATACCTGTTGGCGATCTTGTAGAAAGCTATGTAGGTTGGGAAAGTTGCAAAGGCGCTCACACAAAATATTTGCTTGTATGATAATAGTTAGTGATAATATTCTACTGATATCAATACTAACCAGATAGCAGTGTTCCACTGATACAAAGAAATGTTGGATAAAATTTCCCAATTTACTGAGTAAGTCTGTGGAGGCTACACTGTGTGGGTAATAAAGGACCCTCTCCTTAACTCTTTCCCTTACATAGGCTAATACATAAAGGTAGAATCTAGCTTTAATAACAGAACTGGGTTTGCTGTAGAAATTTGCTAAAATCTATCTCAACTCTTCTCAGAAATTCTGTGGTGGTGCCAGAAGATGTTCCAACTAAAGAAGTCAGGATAGGACTAGGGGCAGATGCAAATAAATGGTTTTTGAAACCTGAGTTTACTGGTTATGTTGTTTTTGGGTTGCCGAGTGTTGATTACGGTGTTGTGGCTACTGCAAGTGGAAAATTCCTTGGGCACATTCCCTGGCCTGCCTGCCTTCCTCCCTCCTCTAGCAGTAGTCTCTCTTTGTGCTCATAAGGCTGTCTTAAGGTGTCTGAAGGAGGATACAGATAAAGAGGTCTCTGTAAGTAAACTGTTCAGGCTAAGGCCATCAGTTCCCCAGGGAAAGACAGCTGGCTGCCTCGCTTTGAGCCTGCTGCCAGAAGTTGCTGTCTATTTTGTGCACTCAGTGAGGTCGGACTTTTTCTACTTGCGGTGATTCCCAGAAAGGAGAACCTGTATCTATGTATAGAAATAAGATGAAGAAGACAGAGGAGATCCTGACAGTAAAAAGTTTTTATGAAATTTACATTTCTTTGGTTTGGAATTTACTAGGATCTGTTTATAAGTGAAATTAGTAATGATTTTTTTATATCAACAATATCATATACTAGTATTGAATTAATATGAAGTTCAACTACATGAAGTTTAAATGTATGCTGGCGTTTGGCAGATAAAGCAAGGTTGCTACAGTTATAAACAAAAATAAACTGCCATTAAAAACAACTTAGAATTACCTTGTAAAGTAAATATGAAAAAAAACCCCAAAACAAACTCTCAAACAAAACCGATGAAAAAATTAAGTGATGTGGGTGTGTGTGATAAAGAAAACTAAACCAGAAAGCAGGCTTTATGAATGCTGTCTCTCTATCACTTGTACTAAATAAGAGCAAAAGCTAAGTATATCATGATTCAAAAAAGCAGACTAATTGTTTACCCTATGAATTTGAAATGTTATATAAGTGTTTATGCAGAGAGCCTAATACTTAATGAGTAAGTATTATTATCAGTTTATTTTCTTTTGCTTCTCAAAGTGATTTCTTGTTGATAATGATAAACTGTTCTGTTTAGCATGCAGACAAGAACATGGAAACTTGCAACTGTTTCCACAGATCTTTTAGATGTGAGTAATAAGGGCAGCGGAAAAAAAAAAACCAAACCAGAATTACTGTTTGACAGAAAATTTATAATTTTCCTAATTTGGATTTTGGTCTAGATCTGTTTAAAGTCACAATTTCAAAATTTCCTATTAACTGAGAGCAGGTAGAATTTAATTTCAAAGCACCAAAACATGTAATGAAGCGGGGGCTGCAGCTTCATTGGTATTCCTCTCAGTTTTAGTGCTGCTATTGGCAGAGAAGCTGATAAGAATACCAATGTCACTGAGCAGAGAGGTGGTTCCCAAAATCTATAATTCTGGGTAGTTGAATGACCACATTCTAATCCACACGCTTTCCTTTGAAGATGGAGTCTTGAAAGTCTTTTTCCCCGCTCCTCCAGAATGTTTTGACCCTGAAGCAATTGGATAGTTCCACCACTGTACTTTGAGTGACACCAGCTTCCAGATGGGCTGGCTAGGTAGGATATGGTACAGTTCAAAGTCACAGAGCTCAATTTTCTACCATTAACAAGGGTTAATCCCCTCCAGAATTTCAACAAGATTTTTTAGAATTCTTCCTAACCACAACAAATTTTATTAGTCCCTGTCATTATAATGCAGAATCATAGAATCATAGAATGATTAGAGTTGGAAGGGACTCCCAGAGGTCATCTAGTCCAACCCCCCTTCAAGAAGCAGGGACACCCCCAACTAGATCAGGTTGCTAATATACCAGAATATACCAGTGCTGCTCAGGCTTTGGAGATTTTTGTATCAGAACACACAAATTTTCATCTATTTTAATCCTCTTCCAGTGAGAGAAAAGAGCAAAGGTAGTGACAGAGTGCCAACAGCCTGCTAGTGTCATTCCCTCATAGCCCTGCTCCAACTCTGCCTAAGTCTACAGAGGCCACCTCATTCAGTCATACTTTGCTTCTGAGTTGGTTGCCTCTGACTAGCCACTACCTACAGGACAAATAATTGAAATGCTTTAGCAATACACATCAACTGTGTGTAAAGCATCTGGAAGGAGTCATTGGGAGAGAACTCTGAGAGAAATAATGACCCAAACACACCTACACTGAGACACTGGGGGAATATCTGGAATAAATATTCTGAGAATTGGCACACTGAGATACTCCCGAAATATTTAATAATGAGCCTGTGTGACTGAGTTAAGGTTTTACCTGGCTTTTTTTACATGCTGAGTATACTCATCTTCTACAGTCTTCTCTAAGTTGTAATTGCTCTGTGTTCATTGACATTCATCTGTGAGTTAGATATCAGAGTTAAACTAGAGACCTGTAACAAAAAAAAAAAAACACAACAGCTTAGTCACTTTTGATTTCTATATAAACTCCCTACCTGTTTAATAGAAATAAATTTAGTGCTGTAGCAGTGTAGGTACAATGTTCTTTAAGAAGATGCCAAAACAAAATTAAAGCTGACATTTTGACTATAGATTCCTTGCAGCTGAGGAATAGATTTTTAACATTTATTTTAATTATAAAAATCTCTTAGGTGTCTTATACTATGAAAAATATTATTTAATGGAGGCTTGAGCAGGGCATATTGAACAGGAGAGTTGTTAATCACACAGACCTGCTCATTAGGACACCAGTCAGCCAATTTGATTCTTTCAGTGGTTTACCAAATTCTGATGTGCTTAGCACTGAATTTGAATATTTTCCAAGTTTTCGAAGTCAAGTGGGATTGATACTCCTAGAATAGTTCCACTTGTGTTTCTTTTTTCCTTTATTTAATTAAATAAGAGAGTTAGTGAAATTGCATTTTCTATCTTTGGTGTGCAGACCAACAGAGTAAGTATAAAGCTGTCACTGATGTGCTATGAGCTCATGATTTTAATCTAGCTGGATAAATTGGATGGCTATATATTTTTTGACAGTCACAGTAGCTAGCCTACAGGAGTTGTTTGAGAAGCATAAATTAGCCATATGTCTAGGTGTTTCATTAAGGAACATCTTAATATGGACATTGATCTTGCTGAATATGGCACCTCAGCTGTAATAACAATGTTTGCATTGTTCTATTGTGCCTAGATGTGCATTTCTATTTTCAGTAGATATTAGAGTTATTGAGCCTTCAACTTGTAAGGGGAAAATAAGTATGTAAAGAGCCAACTCCTGGTCTGCTGTAAACTAGTATGGCTTTGCAGACTTAACAGGGAGTGATTCATCCATCCGTCCGTCCATCCATCCATCCATCTCCATATGAAAATGCATGCATAGTGGCAAGCAAATAACCCTATAAACTTAGATCACACTGTGAGGTTCCCTCTTTTACTCAGTATGGCAGCTGCCAATTGAAACAAAAAAAAAAAAAATAGTTGCATATGAACAGGACTTAAAAGAGCTGCAGAGCACTCCTATAGTTCTTGGATAATGTTCTATGATTGGGGAATATCAGAGATGATTCAGAGCAACAGTGTATTTGTAATTTGCCAGCAACAGACTTGACTACAGTGGGAATCTAGGCAAAAATTGCTTCCTTGGCTAAACACTAACCTGCTGCTGATAATAATATAGACATAGTTACACACATCATTCTTAAGTATGACTTGAAAATTTAAAAAATACATAACATTTAAAAATAAAATGCTATGTAACTCAGAGTCCATAAGTTTTAATTAAATATTTAGAAGTTAATAATATGAAATATTTGCATACAATTAAGGGCAATTTTATGACTAGTAATTAACATTAGAACCTATGCAAACTGAAATTAGGAGCATACTAAAATTTTAAAAGGTAAAAGCCTATTGCCTATTGAGGGGCAGGTAGGAAGAAGAAATTCCTTCACTTCTAGCATTTCATAGGTTGCTTGGAGGTATATGATGAGCAAGGAAGGCATCATCATTCTTTCTTTATGTCCTGTATAGACCTTGACAGTCAATCATAGGACTTAGCAGGGAAATTTATGCCTCTTGAAGAAAGAAGAAATAGCCAGTATTGTAGCCCACACAGAACAATTCATTGCTCAGGTAAGTGAGCAGCTCAGATAAGTGAGTAGCCCATTGTTACTTCCTAGTCTCTTTAATAAGAACTTGACTGACAAAAAAGTACAGAATGTGTTATCTAAACTATAAAAAGTTTACTGGAACTATTGGTGGAGTAATTGAGCTTTGGTTTGTGCTATTTCCTGATCATGTCTAATGCTGTACATGTTGCAGTTCTTTTCCCCTGATAGCAGACTTTGCCAAGAGGACCATCAGTTAGTTACTAGATGGAACAGTTATCTGGCACACATTAGCAAATTCACCCTTTCCTCTATATCTGAAAAGGCAAGATGGCATAGATTCATGTCTTAACAATCATATAGTGTGTTAAACTGGCAGTTTGGGTAGACAGATGTTCTAAAACTGTGTTAAAAATATCACTGAATCAATACTTTAACAAAATGTTGAAATTAACTCTCACTTTACTGAAGCCCATGGAAAACTAAGATTGCTGTCCAAATCTGTTAATCCATGGCAAATAATTCTCCAGTTGTTACATCTGAGATAGGAATTAATAAATTCATTTGCAACACTGAAATATTAAAACTTGACTTTACAAATAGAATATGAAAATATTTACTTATAAGCATGTAACACAGTCATCTGAATTTCTTCTCAACTTGTCATAAAGAATAATCACATCAGTATTAAGTGATCATTAACAGTTACAGTTTTCTGAGAAATCAATGCTAACTCAAGAAAAAGTAGCTGAATTTGGAATAGGATGATTTTATTACTTTAAATCAGAATATAAAATCAGTTATATGTGAAGCCATGTTTACTGCCTAATGGAATCCATGTTTATTTCTTCTTTCTAGTGTGATGCATTTTTAGATCTATTTGTGTTAGTAGTTAGCTGGAAGCAAATAGTCAATTTTGTATTAATTTGTGAACAAGCAACATTAGCAATTGCAAATGATGCTGATGATGCAAATGCAAAAAAAAAAAAAGTGTGTTATAAAATTGAAGTCACTGACAGTATGCCAATGTTGCAGTTTGAAATATTCCTAATGCAGCTTTATTGCTGTCTTGAAAATGATGTAGCAAAGATTATTGCTCTTTCAACCGAATAACAGACAACCATTTGAAATATTTGGTATTTCTGCGGTGAGAAGCACAGAAGAGAAAGCAAAAAAAAAGCTCCCTTTGGCTATACATAATTTCTTATATGCTACATAAGGTGAAATTAAAAACAAAATCAAACTTATTTGTGTTTATTTCACTTTCATCTAATTAACACAAGTGTATTTTCATTTTTTCTGTAGATGTGTGACTTTAGGAAAGTGTATGCATTTTATAGATAAAAAGTTTTAAGAATTCTGTTATTTTGTGTTGTGCTAGAATTGCTTTTATGTCCTCCACTTGTCTTATTTCTTATATCAGAAGGACCAGTATGAGCAGATGAGAAGCTTATTCTGCATAAACTGCAGTAAGCATTTTGGCAGGTTTTCTGACTTAATTTATCCTTGAAAGATTGTATGTGCACTCATCTTAGAAAGCACAAAGTATCTTTTCTTCAAGAGTTACATCCTGAATATCACATATTTGGTTGTATTTTATCTTAGACAATTAGAACAAATTTAGATCTATTTATTTAGCTACAATATGACACCCTTGTCATTGCCCCAATCCGCCATGCTACAGAGTGAATAGCAGATAGTATGCTCGCCAACAGCTGAGGTAAATGTATATATGATAAAATCTTATCTAGACATGAGACGGTGAAGTATGATGGGCAATTTTTGCCGGTACAGACACCTATTTTTGCAATTCAGTGGTAGTTGAAGAAGGATCTGTTAGTTGAGGAACTACATAAATAATAAATATTGTTTGAGACTGAGGGCACCATAAGATGTTGCAGCCAGAACGTGGCCTTCAAACAAGATTCCTAAAATGTAGTCTTACAGAGATCTCACAGGGGCTTATCAGAATGTTATTATTTACAGTTGGTTTCAGGTCTTAATTCCTCTCTGTACAGTTCTTTACTTTTCAGTATTCTCAGTTAAACCAAAGGAATTCCCTCACTTTGTAGCAACACAGGTCAAGTCTCTGAAGTTCACAATTTTCCTTCCAGTTTCTTTGAGCAGTTCTGATATTCTGCAGTTGTATCTATCAGTAGCTCAGAGTGCATCACCAGCACAGAAATGTGATAACCAGTTTGAGTAGAATTCCTCCCAGATCTCAGGTTACTTCAGCTGTATGGAGTTTTCCAAGAACTCTGATGAAGCCTTCCCTTGAATATTTCCAGGTTCTGAGCAAAGCAACCAGTTTTTAATGGCTTTATCCTTCACAGAGCAGTCAGTGAGATACCGAATACTAACATGCATACGTGATAAACATTTGCAGTTTCTGAAATCACCAGTTAAATTGCTAGCAGTTTTCTTCCTTACCATGGCATTTCCTTACCAGACTTACAAGCACATAAACACAAGCCAGACTAATCACAGTCAGACGGGCTGGATTTCAAATGTTGGCATACATGAATTATATTTGTTTCATAGATCCAAAGTCAGTAAAGCTTCAAACCACTGGAGTAAAGCATCACATCTTGGATTTGTGTTTCATTACTAGTTTGTCTTTAAAAACTGAGTTTCTCCAGGCCACATTTTATACTGAAAACAAGGTTTAAGTTAACAATATATTGGTTAATGTTGCTTTGAAAAGATTTGATTCATTCATCCCTTTACTTATTGAATGGCTGAAATAAATTATTTCCCTTAGCATGATGGGTGTGTGATAACTCTAAGGGACAAAGTAATGTGCTTCCCATTTGGAAATAGAAGGAATTGAGGGGATAAAATAAGGCTATGTTTCATTTTGGTTTCTGAGCACTGGGAAAAATAATTTTTGAAGTTATTTTTCCTATTCCCTTATCCCCCTCATTTTAAGCATTGAATTAAATGCTTACCTTTCCAGCCAGCAGGTGAGCAATAAATATTCCTTTAGCATGAAGGAGGCAGTATAATGGGTCTGTAACAGCAGTTGCCTCCATCTGTTGCCATTTCCTCATTTTTCATTGTAATTTCCCTTCAGTATGGAATGGCTATACTTCTTTCCCTTTCTGACACAGTCCTCCTTCACTGGGGTTAAAGTCTGGGATAGGAAGAGATTGTGATGGAGGGAAATAATCTGGTGCTTCCTTTTTGAGGCTCGATAGAGCAACTTACAAAAAAATAGATTTTTTGATACTACTTCTTAATCAGCTACACTTGTAAATAGACTGGGAAAAAAAGATGCAGTGTAGTAATATTAAATGTTATTAAGAAAACCAAATCCACATAATATTAACAATTACCAAACTAATAAAGTGAGTTTTATAGATTTCTGTAGTTAACTTTCTATACATGTAGTTAGATCCTAAGCAGAAATAAGAAATTCCTATGGCCTATCAGAAATGACCTGTGTGGCCTTACCATTTCTCTAAAGGTCACTGAAGAAAGCAGAGCCAGAAAAGATCATATAGTATAACTGACATGTTAAACTGCACGTTTTCCCTATACTCTTAAAGTGGGCAAATGATTACTTCTTATAGCTAACTTCTTTTAATAATAACTGATAATAATATTCACTCTTGCCCTGCAAATTATTAGTAACAGAAGAAATGTGTAGATAATTTTAAAACCAATTGTAACATCAGCAGTGCTCTAATATTCAACACATCAGTTTTGAGCCCTCCCTCAAGGGTGGGTACTGGGACCAGTACTGTTCAATGTATTCACTGATGACCTGGATGAGGGAATAGAGTGCCCAGTCAGCAAGTTTGCTGATGACACAAAGCTGGGAGGTGTGGTGACACACCAGAAGGTTGTGCTGCCATTCCACAAGATTTAGACAGGCTGGAGAGCTGAGCAGGGAGAAATGGAATGAGATTTAACAAGGGCAAGTGTAGGGTCTTGTATCTGTGGAGGAACAACCCCAGATAACAGTCTAGGTTGGGGACTGGTCTGTTGGAGAGCAGTGCAGGTGAGAGGGACCTGGGGGTCCTGGTGGGCAGCAGGATGACCATGAGCCAGTAATGTCCAAGCTGGAACATAGGAAGTTCCATGTGAATGTAAGGAGAAACTTTTTCCCTGTGAGGGTGAAGGAGCCCTGGAACCCCAGAGAGGTTGTGGAGTCTCCTTCTCTGGAGACATTCAAGACCAATCTGTATGGGTTCCTGTGTAATCTAATCTAGGTGATCCTGCTCAGGCGGGGGGGGGTTGGACTAGATGATCTTCCAAGGTCCCTTCAAACTCCTAACATTCTGCAAATCTGTGAATCTGTGTGACATACCAATGAGTTATTTGCCTGGAAATTTGTAGTTAGAAAAGGTGAATACATAGATTTTCTGAACAGAAACCCATAAGTAATATTGTGCAACAGCAGAATCATGATCTTAAATAATTTATCTGTGGGAGGCTCCCCCTTCTTTGTGATTTACCTTGACATTTTCCCAGATGTGTACTTGTTACTGGAAAATGCTGAGCAGTGTAAACTTAAGTGCTTAAATCCACAAAATGGCAAGTTGTAGTTTTGAATAGTTTTGTTATTAGAAAGATGAAGGTAAATTTCATTCCTAAGAGGATGCCTTCCTGCATCACACAGATTAAGGATAGCAGTGCTAGATAACTCTGCAGTCCTTCAATGTACCTTCTTTGAGCTGTGCTTGCAATTAAAATGCAAGTTTGTTGGTATTCTCAGTAAAGCTGCCCCAAAATTATATCCATTCAAATATAAATAACTAGTATGAATGCTTTGATCTTCTGTCAGGACTCTCAGCTTTCATATTCTGCTGATGGATAGCACTGGAAAAATGAAGATTAATTAAGAGTTATGATGGGAAATTTAAGCTTTGAAATAAGAGATTGGTAGCAGGTACACTGAGATTCAAAAGAAATGTACATAGTGCTAGGAAGCTGGCAGCTGAGAATTCATGGAAGTATGAGGAGAAAATAACATAAAAAATATGATCTCTATACACTTTTACAAACCAAGTACAAATAAAATTTTTTCTATGATATTGCAGTGTGAAATATAACATGTAATGCTGAATACAATATTCTAGCAAGTAAACAGTCAGAGACAATGTTACCTGAAATGAATGTATGAGCAGGCTCATGTGGTGTGTCAAATCAGCAGTGTCCGAAGGGACCAGAGTGTTCCAAGCACATTCCTGTCCTTTTACTACACTACCAAAAGCTAACCTAGAAAAGTTATAGCAAGTAACACTTAAAAGAATTTACATATATGATTGCATTAAGAGTACCTCTGCTCTAATAACTGACAATGATCAAAATACTTGAGGAAGAAATGCCCTGGGTGCCAAATATACCTTCTGTTCAACTGTTAAACTTACTAATATTGCTTCACACTATCTGAAAAATGAAGATTAGAAACTACAGGTTTCACTTTAAATAATGTTTGAATCCAGTATGGCTACAGCTTCAGATGAATCAAAATAATTTTTATCAAATATCACAAACTTTTTAGGAGTTTTTAGAAAGGGATAATATCTTGGATTTTGCACATATGTGTATTTGTATGTGTTTTGTTAACTATGTCAAAATTTTCTTAGAATATGTGAAATTTGATGGTAGAGTTTTACTCTTTTATGTATTAGCTAATAAAGTCAACTTAAAGTAAGGCCATTTAAAGACAGACGCCTGACACAAACCTACTAGTGGAAAATTTTTAATTTACCCCTTGATTTTAGCTATGGTTGCATTAAATAAATGAGACTTATATAACAGTCATACTATATAAACAGTCATAGTCTCCTGTATGCAACAAGACAGTCGTTAATTGTGTAATTCATAGAGGTTATCTACCTAACAACTAAAGGACTCATGACAGTGAAGAGGCAACTCTTTAGGTGCCCACTTCAGGAAACATTTAAACTGATGTGTATGTTGCTAAAGTCAAGGATGCACTTGACATAACATTTCACAGTTAAGTTCTTCTCATTCATACACAAGATGGGATTTCTCATCTGGTTCTGCCAATGAAATAACATAAATGTTTAAGTGTCTGCCAGTTGTATGATCTACTCTTCACAAGGTTTTCCTGCTACTTTTGTCATATTTGGCTTCCTCGGGTATGCATTTTCAAAATCAGAGAGGTGAAGTTTCCTGCTGTGCAGTGGCTCACTGCCAGCAACAGTGCATTTACAAAGCACCAGCTGCAGCACACTTGGTGTCTATGGCAGATAAGTTTTTCAAACTCAGGTATATTAATTTAACAGGTATCATTGCCTTCCATTCTCATAGGGTACATTAAAATTACCAGCATTAAAATTGCATCTCTCTGCTTGTCTGAAGAAGTTTGGAGAAGTCTAAGAGAGTAAAGGTTAAAGTTAATAACAATTATGTTACTCCCTTCTCCTTTTTCCACAATGCAGATATCACCTACTTGTCCATGTGGCTATGCAACTTACAGTGTAACTCTGACAGTAACAGATAACTGGCAAAGAGTACTCTCCTTGGGTAGCAAATGTCTAGTTTCCTTGCTTCCTTGCTTCCTGTTGTGGGAGTCAGAAGGTTAATCAAAGATCTCATGTTGGGAAAGGACAGAGTAGAAATGTTTCAGTGAGTCATGGCATCAATAGCACACCCACATTTTGCAGATGTTTCTGCAATGTAGTAATGCTGAGGGGTCATAGTAAAGGTAGTCAAAGAGGCAGAGAGAAGGGACAACTTGCTACCTGTACTAGACAATCTTCTTGATATATGGAAGGTACATTACTCATTGTTGCAGTGGGTATTCTTTCTGACTGTTACAATCAATTCCCTTTGAAATTCCCAAAGAAAAGTAGTAGCTGGTTGTTATTTTTCATGGGAGGTGAGTGCAGAGGGTGTCCTGCTTTTCCATATGCAAAGCTGTGTAGCTTTCTATTATCATGTGCTAGAGTGGTATTCTGCTTTCTCCTCACTGTGTTTATGTTTTAGCATATCATGTAACTTTGTTTAAAGCATAGAATCCACAAGAGAGAATTTCTCTTTGGGAGATCAACTTATCTCCTACTGGTATAAGATTTTCCATTATTTCAGTGGCTGATTTGAGGATGGTTTTACCCTATTGAGACATAATGACCCAAGAATTGCAATCCAGCTCATAGGCCATTGCTCAACAAGTACAGAATGTAAATAAGAATATTCAAGAGGTGAAGAGGTGGACGTAAGACTTTATTAGATACTTGAGGTTAGCATTGGGAAGACTTGGGACCATTGTCAGTAAAAACACCTGAAGTATATACTAAGGGTTAAACAGATCAAAATGTCAGTGTGTATATATATAAGGTTAGTGCAAGTAATACATAGGGTCATGTTCTAAACAGGCAAATACAAAATGTAAAAACTATATTCAGGATTAAATTGGTTGAAACTGCGAAACTATGGCTGTGCCAAGGTATAATACAACTTTTAAATTAGCAAAAGTTTGGAAAAGATTTAATTTGCTACCCTGCATAACAAGATTGCCAGCATCTGCTGGCACTAATGATTTTGCTGGATCAGTCTCTTAGTATGTGTTGGTGTGGCTTTAGTTGCAACCCATTAGGAGCCAATGTGATTTCTAGTGCTCTGTGTTCACCTATCTGTAGATAGGGTTGGCAAGTGACTGACAAGGTCTGCTTGCTGACACTTCATCAGCATAATTATTGGAGTTCAGAGCAGTGACAACATAAACTGGTAATTATTCACATACAACATTGCACAGATAATTGGTTGAGTTAAACTGTCTGTCAAGGTAAATGTTGAAAGTTCTTCAGTGGAGACTTACTTCCCACTAAGGGCCTGATTCAAAACCAGTTAAAATCAACAGCTCATGAATTTCAGTAGTTTTGGTATCAAGATCTGAAAAGCGCAGGGTACCCAAGTTTGTGTTCGGTTTTTCCCTTTTCCTTTTCCTTTTCTCCGGTACACTATAGATGGTTTATCTCTGTTACAGCCTTCACAATACTGGCGTTGTGTTTACTCTGCAATTTACTTGTTTGTTTAAACTACTCCTACACATTTCCTCATGCATTACATTAGTTAATTTTCTTATTAATTCACAAATGTAGCATTCATTGTCTTCTCTATAGGGATTGTCAGTTGCAGATTATCTTTCTTCTCAGTTTATTTCTTTTGTTTCCTGAAATATCATGCTTACCAGCCTTGTTAGACTGAAAATGCTTATTCCTGTCTCCTGTACGATTATGTATTCTTAGAGTCCTTGAGAGTTTTTTATTATCATCGCTCCAAGGCTAAAAAATATGCATTGTTGGGCTTTTGTCTCACTGAACAGCTCAAAAGGATTGAGTTTAATGTTTGGTTCATGGTGCTTCTGGAGACACGTAGGATCTGGGCTTCTTTGGGTTCAGAGTATTATGACCAATTGAGTGCACCATGGATTTAGATAAATTTGTTAAAAGTTCATCTCTATTTCAAAATTATAAATAAGATTAATAAAAAGTATCCAGCTGTAATATCTATAATTTAGAAGATAGGAATAGTGTGATGTATAACAGAGGATTCATCTGCACACAAACCACAATGAAAAAACATTTCATTTTTATGTAGCTTTCACAGTTGTCATCTGAGCTTACCTAAATATTCACAATTTTAACCATACCATGAGTTGTAGCATTGAATGCCTGAGATGAAAATGGTTGTAGGTATTCTGCAGATTACTTGGAAATACTTGATTATTCCCGTGCTCTTAAATGAAGGATTTAGGGAAAGTGTCTTATTTTTGGAATTAAAATTAGATTTTTAATGAAAGAGGGTTTGCTGCTGAACAAACATTCTTTAATCACTAAACACATATTTTAGTTGTGATTTGAAATGTGCCCTACCCAATATCAACTTACATATTCATTAAGTCCTTGTATCGGTAAGACTTTACAAGTGCAGCCTTTCATCAGAGAGGAGCCTTACTATCTTTACTAACACTTGTAAGCCTGAGTAGAAATTGCCAAGAGTTAGATCTTTCAGACAAATAAGAGTTGTATTCTTACAAATATCCAAGACATTACTCAGTACCTTCTTCCAAAGTATTGGTGACTTTATAGAAATGTGCACTGATCAGCTCATATTTCCAGTAAGTGTGGAGAGAGAGAAGAAACTTGAAGAATAACAAGCTTTAGCATTCAAGTGACAAATTGTTGTTATTATGCATGACATATTAGAGAACAGTGGTTTCTTTTCTTGAAACAACATGCAAATGCAACTATAGAAAAGGAAATAATTTTAATTATTTTATTTGTCCTCTACTGTCCTCCCTAGTCTGTCTGCTAGTTCTTGATAACCCAAGCAGTTTAACAGTTAAGAAGCAATCACTAATACCAGCAAATTCAAGGAGATTGAAATTTAGCAGGTGATATTTTTGAAAAAAAGATTGGACTGTACAGTAGAGTGGTGCAGGTCGTCAATCCAGCTCAGGATAATGGTGTGACAGATACTGCCTCTTCTAGTCTCACTCTACAGCTGAACATCTGATAGCAAGCACTGTGTGGAGTAAAGAACTTTCTGTATGTCAGCCTGATCGATGTTTATCTCTAACAGAAGCTGCTAAAGTGCCTGGCTAAATAATCAGCAAGTCAAAATAGATCCATATCTGGTTTTCTGCCCTTGTGGATGTAGTTCACATGTGCTTTCTGGTTTAATGATTCCATTGTTGTACTGAATTTTTAAAGGAGGAGAACTTTTACAAAGCAATTCAATTTTTTTTTTCCTTCTTTCTGGTGAGAAATATTCTTAAACTAGATTAATTTAAAATCCATTGTATTGCTGATAGTGTGCATGCTAGACTTTTTTTTTCCCCATTAATGTGAAGTGGGAGAAGCTATATTATTATATTAATGGATTGTGGAGAATATACTCAACTACCACTCAGCTTACAAAGCAAAATGTAACCGCATACAAAACTGTAATAAAAGGCATATAGCTGCAGAAGGCTGTAATAAAACTATGATAAATGAAATCTAGCTGCGTATCACCATGACAAGTAATTCCTAACTGCATTAACCTATGAAAATCTTGCTGTCCTTTGGTAAGACAAATAAGACATTGAAACCTGCCCTGAAGGTTCAGTGATGATAATGCATTCATGGTATAATTTCATTCAGTAGTAGGCACCTTCTAAAGTGTGAGACTTGCATGAATCAGAACCATGCTCATGCTGTTAAATAGGAAAACCAGTTTATTGGCAAAGCAGTACTCTCTTAATTTCAATTATTCTCCCAAACATATTTATTACATCTGAAATTACATCTGAAAGACAATGTTGGCTTGCTTACCTTTTTAACAGTGTACAGTTTCATTGAAAGATGTAAGATTAGCAGCAGTACTATGACTCGTGATGTGAAAAATATATTCTGAGTTAAAAAACAATAACAAATCCATGCTGGATTAGGGTGCTGATATTTTTATCTTTTACAACTTTTATAAGAGAAGGAAGGTAGTGGAAGTTTTGTGAAATGTATGCGAATCGTCAATCATCATCAACACAATTTTGTCCTATAGGTATAAATCCATTGTAATACACATTTTCTCTCTTTTGGTTTTCTGTCAGTATGTCTGAATGAAGATAGTAGTAAGAAGTGTTACAGAAATAGGTTAACTATCAAATTTTAAAATCCTGACAAACCAACAGAAATTATTAGCTGTATGGTGTGAATAAATCCCAGGAGGACTCCTCTTACACAAAATTAGACATCCTAATAGAGTACTGTTTAATATTTGAGAGATGAGAGAAAGGCTTGGTTTTACCCAATGTAAACCAAAAATATTATAAAGCATACATCTATTTCACAAAAGTTCTTGTATTATCTACTTTGTTTTCTTTTTGCAAAGACAAAGGGAAAATTATCAGACTAATTCTTGTCATCGAACTAATTATTACAGTGGTAGTGTAGCAGTAGTTAACTGTTGGAGCAATTTCTGGCCAGTTTATCAATATCAGAGTCTTAATAGTTTGATTAAAACCAGATGCACATGTGAAGTGAGACTTTGATTTTCTTTTTGATTGTAACAGAAAATTGCAAAAATTGCTCAGTATATACACTGGGATTTTTTGACAAGTTGAAAATGTGTTGTATCAGGGCACAAAGCCAGAGACATAATCAGCTGGCAGAATGAGAAAAATCAGAATTATATTGAAAGGAAACAACGAAAGTTTCTCTTGGCTGAAACATCAATTTTTTTTCTTGCCTAAAAAATACCTATTGCCAAGGAGATCTAAGTCTTACTCTTGGCTCTCAGCTACCAGTACGTCTGTCAACAGTTGCTAGTACAGTGTCATTGTGTCTGTGTCAGCTAAAACAGCCTGTTTAGCTTTGAAGACTTCATGGAAGCCCCCACAAAGCCAGTCAGCTACTTACCAGGGACTTATCTGGACACTAAATTAGGGGTAGGTGAGCAAGTGTTGCTTTCAGCACTACATACCTCTGTGGTTCTGAAAACCACCCCTGTCTTTGATAGAGACATCCAAGAGATTATGTCATACATGGGAATATGTCAGTCACTCCAAACTTTATTTTAAGTCAAGACATCCCACGTCCTTGGAGATATGACTGATTTCCTTTTAATTTGTCGTGAACCAGTTACTTCTATTTTAAGAGCTCAAATCCAATGCATTGTTTGTAAAAGGATTTGTGTCTGTGCCTGCAGATATTTCCCTGCTATTACACAATTAGTAATTAATTCCTTTTGAACACTAATATTGATATTTGCTACTGAAATTCTTCATTTGTATCCTTTTTTTCTGGTTAGGGTCATGTCTCTCTGGTTTTTGTCTTTCTTTTCAAAACAGTCTGAATTCTTCCCATAGGTATCAGCTAAGTCTGTTCTGTAATAAATTTTGGCTCTGCTTGGTATAGATTATTGTGATCACTCCTGTTTCTTTTCTAGAATACTCTAAGTGGACATGAACATTAGTAATCTTTTAATCTAGTCTTCAGTAGGCCATGCCCCTGATCTATTTTTAACTTCTATTTTAACTTCAACTCTCTCTTCTTTTACAAGTTCTTCTAGCAGACAGAGTGACCAGAGAATATTGTTCTAAATAGGAGCACAAAGAAATAATGGAAAAGCTAAGAATGAAGAATAATTAAACATGTCTGATACATCAAAATGGACATACTCTTTTCTTTTAAGACCTTATTATTTTTTTAGTTACGTACAGGTATAACTTTTTTATTCCAGAGTATTTATGCACCATTTTGATGTCTAAAGGGAAGCTTTAAAACCTGGATACTATTAAAGTCCTATGTAACTGTGCAAGCTACCTTAATGAAACTACAGTTAAGGAGAACTTGAACTGACCATTTCTGATTAGTCAGTTTCATCCTGAGCTCTCAAGTAAGGGGTCTCGAAGGGAGAAAAATGGAGTTCTTTCGAAAGATTATGTTATAAATACATAATGTTTGGATAAGCTTCCTTTTATTAGTCTCAGGTGATCCTACTGATTCTCATTTATCAGAAAAGGAAGAAATAATGTAAATAAAATATATTCTGCAGTTATAAGTGGTTATACAAAGATCTTCCTTCACCAACTATGTAAGTAATTTGGGAAATCTGAGCCTCAGTAAGGGAGTGCCTGACTTGGGTAATGAAGAAGATTTCAAATGTTAGACTGAAATAGTTTAATGATTACAGTGGGCTAAATTTACTTAGGTGGCATACAATATGTATTGGATTATAACAATTCAGTAGAAGGTCGTCTGTGAAATAGCTGAGGATAATGGATAGGAAAAAGGCGATGAACATGAAAAATGAGTATTCCATGGCCAGACACATCTAAAACTTGATGCAAATTTGTTTAGGAATATAGATAAATCTATAACATAGATAAACATACAGTGTGTACTGGCATCTTTGATAACATCTGATGTTCTCCATTCTCTTGTCTCCAACTTCCACCTTCCAAAGCATAATGTTTTTATCCAACACTGGAGTTCACATTTTGTAAGTTAAAAAGATGTAATTATCTGGGTTGACAATTTGTTCCTTGGTCTTGGTTCAGACTTGAGAGAGTAGAAAGGGTGGCAGGAAGATGATAATCATCCCCTTACTTGTAATTGTTACCTTGCTAAATGAGATCAGCCTAGGTTTTTGCCTATCAAAAAAAGCCCCTTTATCGCTTGTAGAGCAGCAAGCTGAATATTTAGTGCCCTCTAAACACAGATATGTTCCTTTATGTTATTTTATGCAAGCAATGATAAACATGTAGTAAAACAAAGTAACATTGCTGAAAAAGAACACCCTACTTTCCAAAGATGACACATCTTCAGGATTCATATCCTGAAATTAAAGAGAGATAATTAAAAGTTGTGATTGTGGTGAAGAGGTTTGATTTTGATGGTGAAGATTTTTATTTTGTGCAAGTGCAATGAACATCTGAGACAAAGTTTTTTTCCTGAAATATGCAGCTAATCCACTTCCTCACCTCTGTTTCCCAGTCACAGCACAATATTTCCCAATTAGACTTCTAGTTCAGTACTGTTTCTATAGCAAGGAACTTGAATAAAAGAGTAGTAGTGGAGGATTTTCAAAGTACCCATGCTAATTAGGTGTCCAGCTCTCATTGATTTTGAATGGGAGCTAGGTCCTTAAGAACTCTTTATGCCTTTGAAAATTTATCCTGTAATCTCTCTCTGTTCTACTTGTACAGCCCCTAGCATTCAAAGACTTGCAGTCCAAAGAGAAGAAAAAGACCATGCATGATGGCTAGTCTAAATTACCCTTCATGTCAGAACTACTATTTACAATTGAAAGGTTTCAAAAGGATAGCCTATATGTTGTTGACAGAAAGAAACTCCAGACCTATTAATATTTTACACATTAACTCCTTACCTGCTACAATGCCCGCTTTTATCTAACTTCAGACATATGGTTTCACTAGATCTGTGTGTATTACACACATTTATCCTTGAAGGACTGCAGCACTGCTGCTTAATTCTCAGAGATAAATCATCTTCTAAAACATAATATCAAGTCACAATAACAGGTTAAAAGATTTTCTTATTTTCTAAAACTATTACTCAATTATAAGGCAAGGCAAGTTGGAAATAATTTATTCCATGTACCATGCTCATATGTGCAAGATTAAATGTCATATATTATAAAAAGCATATATATATATTAAAAATGTTTCTTTTAAAAATCTATTTTACTGGCAGTAGTTAACAGCTATTTCCTCAAGCTTCTAAGTATTCTCTTAGTAGTTCTGAAAATCTGTTCAAATGCTATATAAAAATGTCTTGCCTCTTCTTCAGAAAGCTTTTTCTAGGAAACAATTGTGTTTATTGCAATAGCTGAAGTGCAGTACAACAAAGTGAACGTTCACCGGCGTGTGCTATTGAGACAGCAAAGCAAAATTTGTTCACCTCTGTTAACTGTGGGTGACTTCTTGACTTAAGGGATAGGGATGGGGAAAGAGAGAAAGACAAAGGGAAAAAAAGAGAAGGAGAAGGATTCTGTTCTGCAGATACCACTAATAAGAGCTGTGCATCTCTAAACCTCTATATCTCAATAAGGGCACAACTTGCAATCAAATATAAAATATGAGTCTAAATTTAATTCCACACCACTGGATATGGCACAAGAGTACTTTCCGTTTTCTACAAGTGAAGTTCCTCTAAAATTTAGAAGACAAGACTGCACTCTTAGCTAGGATCCAAAAGCAAGTAGGAATTGTTATTAATGCCTGGTTGAATTCCATGCTGTACAAAACATAACCACAGAGTAGATCATGTGCAATCAAATGAGAAAGGACCTTGTCCTCAAATCTACCCACCTGTCTATGGTGGAATAATTGCTTCTTCAGAATGACATGTTCATAGTGTCTCTTTAAACTTTGAATGCAACTAAAACTCTACATACAAGATAAGTCCCTTGAGTAACAACATTCTACTAATCAAGCTGCTTAGAATAACTCAAAAAAATTGAAGTCTCTAGTCTTATGTCTCAAAAATCACCTAAAACATATGTGATAGTATCATCTCAGAAAGTTAGCTGTGGTTCTAGTACTTGAAATTTTAGTTAGAACAAGGAAAAGTAAAGCTAATAAAAACAATTCAAAGGGTTCTTCTGATTTTAGCCAGCACATTGAATGTCTCCAGTGGTCTAAAAACTACAAACAACAAAAGCTCAATATTGGCCTCACACAGCAACTGGAATTTACTAGGCATATCCCAGTTGTGATCTCTGCTATAAAGAATTAGGTAAAACTCCACAGAAATCTATGAACATTGAACACTAATAAAGAAGGCAGAAAACAGAAGCAAGAAATTGAAAGAATCCAATGGCTAATGGACAAAAACTGTGAAATTTGAAATGAACACAAAATCATGGAAGCACTCACTAAATTCAGACTTTTCTCTTCCTTGGATTTTGTAAAAAGAGTGTCTGATGTGAAATCAGTTACAGATGATGGCCAGCTTCTTCAATAACTTTAACTTCTACTCCCCCAGTGACGTTCTTTCAGAAACTCGTCACTGGCTTTTGTGAACTGATCTTGCTACTGTTACAGATCTGTCAACCTCTATACAAATTCTTGAAAAGCAACGTGAAAGTGGTGGTTTACCATTTGGAAAACTTAACCAAAAGAACTACTGTTATTCATCCAAATTGTAAGAACAAAGCTAAATTTGAGAGATTGAAAGGATGCTTTTGCTATACTTCAGTATTTAAATAATTTTCCAGTACTACTCAGAGATAAATACAAGCATTTTAAAAAACTGCTTTTTTTTGGAAAACTAGATATTTAATTATCTGGATTCTACAATGAATATAGCCTTTTATTAGAACTTAATCAAGTCAATCAAGTTTATTTATCAAAATAAACTGTTACTAGGTTTGCTAAGTGTTAAATTATATGTTTAGTAAATAAGTGGACAAAATGGGTATATATTTCAAATCATTCAGCCCATGGCTCATTGCCAGTCACAATGTCTTTTATTTAATCTTTACACAAACAGTGAGTTTTTGAGGAAATTCCTGTTAATTTATATATAAAAGTGTTCTCTTTTTCTTAATTGACGGTGGGTTTTCAAATTTTAAATACATATTTTTCTTTTTCACCATTGTGATTGCCTAGGTATAGCTGTACTTTCTGAGCTGTCAAAGACAAAAATTTAAAGCTTTACTTATTTCCTTAGCCTTTTTTATATAAAGATTTTTAATAGTTTTTTTATAATTTTTTTCACCTAAGTTACACCAGAATGAGAATTAAAGATGTGGCAATGCCTTCTTTGTGACAAAGAGACAATCATTAGTCCTTTAATTTTCCAGCTAAACTGCAATGTCTGTTCTGAAATAAAGTATATACAGTTGTGAGAGGCCTATAGAAGAGATATGAACTTGTCTTTTGTCTTAAATTTTCAAAAATAGATTGAAAGACAACTCAGTGTTCACTGACTTTACAAGCATGAACAGTACATGGTGTTACAGACCAGATTTCATGGAATAGTAGGGAAAAAAAAAGGAGTCTTTTTCAAATTCTTTTTTTCAATAACATTTTTGTATTTGTCTACATCAATGATGTCCCTCAAGCCTACAGAATAGTACAAAATTACTTAATTGTAAAATTTGATTGGTTTTAAACAATACTGCCTCTATGTTTGACCCAACATTAGGAAAAGTGTAATTTCTATTTCTGGTTATGTGTTTCTGGTTATTTGATCTTTCTGGAGTAAGGACGTTGAGACCATCTTTGCACTCATTGAAGGTTTATTATGCAGACTTCATGCAGGAAAGCAACTGCATCACAGTGAATTTTCAGGAAATACGCAGAAGCCTTTGTAGTAACATTCTTTTTCATCACACTTGCATCCTGAAATAAAGCCTTTCTAGCCTTAGTAGCTATTTAAATACAGTTGAATGCTTAACAAGTTGGCATAATCTCTGCTCTTTCTATGGAATCAACTGTAAAAATTATATGGACACCAAAGGTAGATGAAAAGCACAGTAAGTAATAACGCACTTAGACAAGCTCCCTAGCAGGCATTCTCTCTATACACAAGCCAGTGATTTCCCTGAGTATCTTTTACTTTTGTGCAAACTTGAGTAGCAAAAGGCCCCATGCCAGAACTGTACATTAAGTCAACAACTCCAGCTTTGGAGGCATAGTCTCTCGTAAAAGCAAGGAAAGAATGCAAATGTGTTAACTACCAGGAGCTCTCCCAATTCTGCAGTTATGTCATTTGTTTTAGTGTGAGCTGAGGTGTAGTGTCACCTTACTATAAGTAATATAGGTAGGAGAGTTTAGTTAAGCATAACGACCTGTTTCTAATGTCACTTTCAGAAGATGGAAAATTTCATACACAGGAATATATATACTGCTATAAGCAATAGTATATTGTTGTTAACAATTCAGTATTCATTTAAATGCATTCTGGGAGTAAATTTAAAAGGATGTGATGATCAAAACTATGTGGGTTTGAGTCTTGAAATTTAATTCAATTTTATTTAATACAAATGAAAAAATAACACAAAGACTCAGCATTTAAATATTAAGACTGCCTTTCATTCTCATGGGTTGTTGACTTTCATCTAAAAGTGTTAATCCATATGAATCCTCACACAGTATGTCATGCTTTAAGTAATCAGCAAAGTAAATCTTAAGCCATTCTGTGACCCATTAGTGACTTTTGATAGTAAATAAATATTTTCCTAGAAAATTGTTAAATCCAAGAAAAAAGTGAATGGTAGAAAAATTATCTTTAGGCCTGTGGCTGTAAGTTGTCTGGTTTCAGATTTTCAATTTTTCTTTACTCAAAGTGATTCTCGATTAATCTGAAAAGTAGCATATTCTGATTATTAATTTCACTGCAAGGAAAACATTTAAGTGCTTTTTACTGGCCTAAGCAACTGGCATGGAACATCAAAGGTACCACAAGTGGAGACATTTCAGTCAAATGCCTGAGTTGTGATATTTTTCAAGGGGAAAAAAATAATATAGATAAAATTTTACAAATGTAGGGAACTTTTGTTTCTTCCAACTCTTAGATTGATAATGAGCTTAATAACACTAAAGTCAAAAAGAATTTTTAAAAAGCCCCACTTTTAGTATTCTGATGTTTTGAGGACACTGACTTGTTTAATTTATCTAGAACAAGAAACAGTTTAAAATGTGATAGCTTTGAGTTTGTTCTATTTGTTTCTTAAGAATTCTTCAGATCTCAGAGCGGGGGATGGGGACAAGAAAGGTAGGAGGTGATGGGGCAGTATCACCAATTCAATCTAATCTTAAATTCCAAAAAGCTTTTCAAAATCAAATCAAATATAGAGGGGGAAATTAGCATAAGAATCACTAGTAATAAAAGTAAAGAGAAAGAATAAAGTAATTGCTTTTCACCAAAGTTTAAAGCAAAGCAATAACAGAGAAAATACTGCAGCTTAGAAAATGATTTGCCATTGCGATGATTCATTTCTAGCCTATAATAGGTTTTATTTCCCTGCTTTGCAGTAATGCATTCATTACATGCCCAATTTAGAGCAAAGTTAGCCACAGAATTCTTTATAAATATACAGTCGTTCTTCAACTCGTCTTCAATGCTACATCAGCATGACAACTCAGATGTTATCAGTGTAGCACAATAAAATGTGGAGAGTAGTTGTTTAATATTGTCTTATTAGCTGAAAGAACAGGTTAAAATGACAGAAGTTGGTTGTATAATTGATCAGTCCAGGTTCTGACTCCTTTTGGAGTCAGCAGTAAACTGCTCGTTGGTTTGAATTAGTGTCAGATGTATATGTTTTTTGAGTGCAGGCCCTATATAATGATTAATATTGTACTAGCAACATTAATCTGAAGGAGGTCTTTGTGTTTTGGTACATATTACGTGCTGTCAGTCAAAGCATGTTTTAACTCCAGTCAGTTTACTCATAGGAATAATTGGCAAGACTAGTAATTCAAGTAATAGTAGATGAATTCCTAGAGTAATCACTAATTGCTAATAGTGATTATTCAAATAACACTAATTACTAGCAATTCTAATAATAATTTTACACATTCTTTGTGTCAGATATGAGGCAGGGGAAAACTGTTATCCATTTAAGTCAATGAAATAACATCCCAGGGAAGTAGGCTCTGCACTAGCTGAACCAATTAGTAGTTTACCACCATACATTCTTACTGTTAGTAACATTAATTTTCAGAAGAGGAAAGATGGCAGAGCTTGCAAACCATTCTTAAATTCTTTGAATTTATTGAAACTTCTGTAGTAAATAATTTTAATATCCTTATAGTCCATGGAAATTATTTTGTTATCCTATAAAAACAGGGGCTTTGACTTTTAAGTTCCCAAGGTAGGCAGACAACAGTTATTTCAAGTAGTTTTCAAGGACATAGCTGTCTTACTCTGTTGACACTCTATGAAACCTGTACCTTTATTTTTATTACACTGTTCTTTAGGTATCTTATAAGTTAGGTGAAATCTGTGTACATTTGTAATCATATCCAGAACAACACATTTTGTCAGGTGAGTGAGTTACGATAACTCACTTCTAAAACTTGTTAATCAAACATTTGAAATGAAACTTATGTTTCAGGAGGTTTTTTAAACCCCTACTTCTGACAGGCTAACAACTGTATGTTGTATATGTACTAAGCTGTAAATATGAGGAAAGCAGTATGTATTTTTACAGATTTTTTTAAAGCATTATAAAAGATGTCACTCAAAATAATATTCAGAAAATATTTTGATTTTGCCACTTCTAAAGTGCCATTGTTTACTGTCCTAAAATGCTTCTTAACACCACTCAGTTCCAAAGGACTGTATATTGAAGCAATAATATGAGTAAACAATCTGTCTTTAGTTGTCATGGTCAAAATTAAGCAGGCATATTTTCACCTCTGGGATAGAGCAGGGATGAAAATATAACACTGCTGTAGTCGGTGGCAGAATTGTCCCTCAGTTCGGTATGATTCATCTCAGGGCTTCACATTTTAATGATTTTAAATATTCATTTCCTACCTTAAAATGATACATTAAGAAAAACAAGCATTCAGTTATTGTGACACGCAGACCAGGAGAGCAGGCCATCTGGCATCTGAAAAATATTATGACTACTGGAGACTTGTTTCCAAAATAATGAGTTGCTGAATTGCTATTTTCATTTCAGAAAAAGCAAACAGGTTAAGTGCTTTCTCTTTGAATTTTATTTTATTTCTGTACAATACAACAGATGGAAGTGATATTCACCCCACTCATTGCTAAGCAGGAGGATAGAGTCTTATTTTGATATGTCTACCAGTTGAAGTTTACAGCTTCATCAAGAACATACTCTAACTTCTGGTGTCATTTCTTGAACAACTTAGAGCTTTGTGCATTGTGTTTTCTCTGGGCACCATTCCAAGTTCAGAGATCTGCTCTACACTAATTTAGAGTGGATGGAATTTGAAAAGTAACAAGTCTTTTTAATAGGAGGCTGCAAAGTCACAGCAAATGAAGGCAGTCAACAGTGCACAAAATGACACATCTGTGTCCAAGTACAGCATTGTGGAAAGGCACTAGCTCTTAATTAGCTGCCTAGGAATATCTCCTGTTAATTGACAAAGTCTTACAGGAGATTGGCTACAAAGGGGAATTGTTTTAATCTCATTTATTGAAATAAAAAAAATAGAGGTGATATTAACACAATCAGATGCAAAAAAAAAAAAAAAAAAGCCACGGAATCATCTGCAGCCAGGCTGGGTGCCTGACTCTAGGCATCAAGTATGAAATGAAGTCAAGTAATAGAACACAAAGGACAGTGGCATTATGTCCAACTTTGATTCGTCACTTAGTTTCACTTTAGTTGTAATTCATATGTATTAAAGGCAGTAATGTAGTTTTTCTCATCAGTCAACAAATTCATATAAATCTAATCTATATCTCCCATAGTTCAAAGCTATGAAAAAGACTGGACAAGTTATTAAGTATTAATGTTCTTCCCAGCAGTGGACAGCAAATTACATTCTAACAAGTATGCTATGAAAGGAAGAAACACAATGCATTTTTGGACTGTATGCCTAGATTCAAGACATTATGAGAGAGGGTAATGATATTTTACTGTGTAGCTGTAGAATAAGTAAATATAACAGAAAAAGAACAACCAAAAAGCCAGGGAACCAAAGAGAAATAATTATTCTGCATTTTGATAGGTGACAGTATTGGGTATACAGTTATAAGAGCTATTTTTCTGATACATGTAGAAATGCTGAAGATACTAATTTTGCAGTTTAAGCTATAAAAGTTTAAGTGTAATAGCAGAGTGATATTGAGGAATGGAAAAATAGACTATTGGAAATAATATCATTATATGTATTTAGCTGCAGAATGCTATTGCCAGGAAAGGTACAACCTCTGGCAAACTAAAACCACTTTAAAGTACAAGTGGTTTAAAACTAAACCACTTTAAAGTACAATATCAACAAAACTAAAGTCATGCAGCTTTGGGTAATCTAATAAATACTAGTGATTTTTCTGCCTATGAAAATTGTGGAATGGTAGAAAGTTGCACGATGACTTTGTGAGCATTTGAGAGAACATTGAAAAATCAGGTTGAATTCTCTGGAGTTGAACTTTATGAAACAGGTAGAGTGAAATGGAACTGAATATGATCCTCTTCCCTATTCCAGGCCATGCTTTGCTGGCTAAAAATTTCATCCAGGCAGAAAAGAATAAGAGCATTGCAAAATATCTCCTTTCTTCTGCCCCTCAAATAATTTGTTGCATAAATACTCAGGAGAGAGGAGGGTACTGTAAGAAACATTGGGAAACCTGATGTACTGGGGGCTGGTGATGTCCATTTGTCAGAGAAGATCATCTTTGGACATAGGTTTGAGAAGCTGCTGTAGAGGGCTTTAAACTAATGTTTCCAGGGAGCACAACCTCAATTCATCCCACTTCTACCAGTTTTATGTCAGTGCCAGAAATAGATGCCCATAGCTGGAAAGAAGGTTACAGGTCAGCAGGAGAAGTACATCGGCATTTTCAGCCACTCCAGCCCCTAAGTCAGCTTCATCGGGAATGTGAGTGGCAAAAGGCAAAGACAGAGACTGGGAGAATGTAGAACCCACTGTAGGTGAGGATCAGGTTCAAGACCATCTCAGGAACCAGAAAGTGCATAAGTCCATGGGACCCAATGAGATGCAGCTAAGTTGTTAATAAAGTTAAGTTGTTAGTCAAATAGATAAAGATACCACGGTAAATTATTTCTCCAAAACTATTTAATTTTCCTGTAAAAAATGTTTATTGTTAATACTTAAATATCACATGATTGTTCAAAATGCACTTATTGATACAGGCATTTGTTACTACTTGATACTACTTGAATATCCCTGAAATTGTGTTTTGCTTCCTGGAAACGGGACATAAGTAACTAGTTCTTTTTCTTGCTACAGTAGTAGCAGGACTGTTCTTTACAACTAAGAAGTGAATCTGTACTATGTTTTAAGTTATTATTGTAGATCCTGATTTAGAATTTGTAACCAGAGCAGGTATCTCATTTATTTTGGTAAAACCAAAGCAAGTGGTATTGGCAAAAGGTGTTACTGTGTATGCTATCTGTAGTACAGCTGATTACTTCTCCTTAGGCTCTCTTTATGTCTAGAAAATTTTATACTGATAGCTGTATATTTTAATTTGTTTTGGCTTGTTTTCTAATGTTGATCTTTACTGATTCATCCCTACAGAGTATCCTTGAATGTGAATGAATAGTTTATTGTGGAGGAAGAGGAAGAATGTATGTAAATGACAGAGGGGAGTGGAAGTGGAAGGCTTTATGGCCTTTAAATTCTGTCATGGCAATTTCATTTCTAATCAGAGACTTTATTTATTATCCTGCCATCACCTGTCATCCTGATGAGGGTAATAATTAAAGTGTGCTATGAACCATGATACTTCCTTTAATCTAAAAATAGCCTCATTTTTGTTTAGTGGCTTTTAAGTAGGTCTTTAATTTTTCTTTGAAAACTTAATACTCTTCTTTATTATAACTACATGTATACAAATTCTGCCAGGGAGAATGAAAAACATTTAACATTTTTTGTAGAGGGATGGTGCATTTTCTTAATGTTTTGTGTGTAAACCAGCTATTAATCAAAAATTTCAACATGTAACAAACAACAGAAACAAACTTGAAATCACCTGTTTTATTAAGAAGGAGCTATTTATAATGATGTGACTAGACATATTTTGGCAAAATTCAATGCTCTGACTCACAGAGCTGAAATACTAAATGCCATGAAACTCAGCTGGAAATCTTTATTTTCATACTCTGTTACAAACTTGACGGATTAGGAAGTTATGATTGACTTATTAGGTAAATTAAAAAAAACAAACAAACAAACAAGAAAAAACAAAAAACCAACAACGCATGCTTTTTTTCAGGAGCATATGTTGTGTCCCCACTAAAATCCTTGTTTATTTCATATGGAGATGTCATATACATGATTTCTGTTCAAGAATATACATATATATATTTACACATGTGTTTATTTCCAAGGGTTTTTTTATTACTTGTGTATGGATCACCTTGTGGGACTGTATTTTTCCAAGTAGATAAAGCAAAATATACTATCATATTTTTTTAAAGAGCAAATTACTTTATCTGCAACTCTGCATCTTTAATTATCAAACATAGTTTAGAAGTGATGATGTAGAATGAGAAGTGTCAAACGGGGAGAGTAACACATACTGCTTGTTGCAAAGGCTACGTAAAATGTAAATATGGTAAAGCTTCGCCATTTATTCTTGAACAGCGCCCTTATGAGAGAAAAACCCATCTAAACAAACCCAAGCCCAACGTTTTCTGTATCTTGAGGTCATCAGAAACATTATTTTACCATTATTGTGGATTTCACTCCTAAGAGCTCCTCTATGACAGTTTACCGATAGCAGCACTCAGTTGCTAATATTTTCTGAGATAATTGACTATATTGATCTGAGGGTTAGAGAGCATAGTTGTAGTGGCAGTCCAAAGAACTGGGAAATGCAGCTTCCACAGAATACATTTTTGAAAACTTTCTCAGAGGTTTCTCGACAATGTTAATTTTGTGTCATTCATATAGATGCCTTATTTTTTAAATTCTTCTTATTTGTCATTTTCACATTTTAAGGAAGCATCCACGCAGAAGATAACAAAGCCTGAATGGAAGAAAACTGGTTACTGTCTTTGAAAAGACATTGTAATAAATTTTTTCATTCATTATTATTACCTCTACAATCATTTCATGTCTGAATACTAGCTTATGATAAGAAAAATCTGTATCTCCTAGAGCAGTGAGGCAAAGGCTTCCATTACACATCATACCCTGAATAATGAGTGGCACTGCTAATAAGACACAACAGACTTCAAAGTTATTCCATCAGCAATCTGAATAATGAGATTTTACACAAAAACGTAAATAGTGAGCATGCAACAAAAGCAATAAGGTGGATTATAACATTTTCTTTTAAGCCACCAGAAATTGATGAATTGAAAGTAATTTAATTGTATTTTATAAGTAATACAGAGAATTCCATTTATTCCTGAAAAAAAACAAAAGGGGTCAGGTCACTCAGTGCTTCAAAAGAATATGAATTTCAATAGTGGAAATAACTGCTAAGAATAAGCTTTATTGGAATCTGTAAACGTGTGTTTAAATTTTGGTGGAATACATATCCCAAATGCCTCTGATAAATAAGAATAATGGTAATACCAAATTTGACAAACATGTCAGACTTAGAGATCAGCCTCTGGTACGCACTGCTGTAACTTGCACTATATCATCCTAGCCTAGCCTAGCCTAGCCTATCCTTACTATATGATATGATACAATATGATAGGATACCATATAACAACTTGAGGAAGTATGATTTGTGACTGACGGTTGAATGGAATTTTCTTAGTTATGGAATCATATTTTTTTACTTCTAGAACTTGAGAGGCATAATTAAAGGGCAATGTTTCAGTTTTATTCCAAATACCATGATAACATATCAGTCTCAGAAGCCATTGAAACTAATGGCCGTTTTGTGGGGGGTATTACTGTAAAACAACTATTTGGGATGATGAAAAATATGAGCATTTGGAATTTGACTCCAGGTCTTTTGGAAGCTGTATGTTGCAGGATAAGCTGTTTTAGAATTCTTATATAGCAAGCAAGAAAGTGAAAAAATTATCTCTGATGCAAAATTCCTGTGTTAAACTTAAGCATCTGATGAGAGAAATTTCTAGAGGTCCATTCCCCTCTGTTTTATGCATAACATACTTTGGTTTTGGTTTATGCCATAATAATATATATCAGAGATAAAACAGGAGAAAACCCCATGCATCTGACAGTGCAAAGATGCAGAACAATATTCAGCCAACTGATATCCCAGCACAGCAAGATCAAGTGGCTCAGAAGAGCACACAGCAGTATTGTGAGACACCAATAGTCGGTGTTCTATTGGCATGATTAAATGTACCAACTAATCCAAGTCAAACAGTGCTGGCAGAAAGCTCTTTTGTATATTTGGTAATTGAGGGCGGTCACCTGGCAAAACAGTCTACTTTGTCTGAAATGAGGTACTATATTTAAGCTGGGTGGTGACCTAGGAAGTAATGGCATGCGAGTGGCAGACCCAGAGATAATTGATTAAATAGATAAAGTACAAGCTAGTGATGAATCACATGAAGACAAACATAGCTCAGTCTCAGATGACATTCAGATTTTTGTGACTGCATAGTGAATCTAGAAGTAATTCACAGTTGTCCTGATCTGCCTGGCTGTGGGAATATGACAAGACAAGACTCTGTAGCAGCTTGTTATTTCTTCAGTATTTTTCTCCCAAATTAAGGTATTTTAATAGACAAATAGAACTGAGGGAAAACTGGAATAAAACCAAGGAGTTTAAAGGGCCACACTAAGCCAGTATCTGCAGAAAGGAAAAGTAGAATTGTTTCTCAAATACAAGGCGTGAGGAGCAGTAATGTCATATAAATGAATATTGTGCAGAAAGTAGTCTACTTTGGAAAGTAGTCTTTCTAATTTTGGAAACAGGAGAGAAAGGAATTAATGTGTACACTGAAATCATTGAAATGGTGTAATCCCATGTTTTTAAAAGAAAATCTTTGTGTCCTTTAAGTAGCATTTGATTAATTCGTACTGCCAGGTAGGAGTGTCAGAAAGCTATACTTCCCAATCATGTAGAAAGTACTTGCACAAGTATCCCTTACAGAAAGCATCATTTAATGAGAGATAAAATGGCTTCTACACAATTTCTAAGTTGTACCAAATGTACTTAGAGGACTCTCTGAAGAACTTTCATATTTTTCATATTTTTCATATTTTTCAGTTTTCTGTAAAGGTTGCCAAGAGAAGCAAGAGCTGATTTTTATACGCAGGAGACAGAGCATGTGACAGCTAGAGCAGAAAATATCTGGCAAAAGGCTTTTCATAGCTCAGAAGCCAATATGTACTATAAACTGCATATTGCCTAGGCAGCACATGTGTTCTGATTTGTATCAACATAAGCATGGATTTTTTTATAGATACATTTCTTTGAAATATGGGGTGTGCAAGGAGTTGCATAGAAGTCTCTGACGAGGAAGATGCATGAATACTCACATGTCTCATTCATAGTCCCTTAGCACCTTTCTTTCATTACCATTCTGTTAATTTTGGAGGATGCTACTACTGCCCACAATACTACTATGTAGGCTATTCTGAAATCAAGTTGAACTTGGCTCTCCTAAAGCAGAAAAGATCTCACAGTGGCAAACAAGACTTTGTAAGGCATCAAATAATGGATTACACCATTAAAATGAGAAAAGAATCAAACGGACTCGCCAAAAACCCTTTAACAAAATGCAGTATTTCTCATGAGCATTTGGCATTTGCATTTGGTATTGCTGGAAACTGCTTTTAAAATATAATATTAAATAATAATTTAAAATATGATAATTAATTCATTACAATAAAAAAGCAAGCTACTTTTTATTTGTAAAGAAATAGTGGATATCCATTGTTTATTGCTGATCTGCCACACAAGATAAGTTGCAGTTAAATGTATAAAATCAATTGCAGTTCCTGTATTAGTACATACCATATATAATTCATCAACCACATACCCCCATCAGGGTATGATGTTGTGCAAAGACAAAATAGAGTTTTAGTTACTGCATTGTGTAATCATAGAAGAAATAATCAGTAGGAATAGAGAACTCTGAGCTATAAATTGTTTTGCTTGGTTGTGATAGGAAATGTATCAAAATAGAAGCTTTCCAAAGATAAATCATCATGTGTGTTTTAAGCATGCTGCACTAATAATAGTTCAGTGTCTGGGAACTGCAGAAGAGGGAGTGGGAAGGGGTAGGAGGACATTTTTTGCAGAGATACAAAGACATATATTTTTGTGGCCCACCTAAGTACCATAAAGGGCATGAAATAATTTTTAGGATATTTCTTTAAAATTACTAAGTCCTGAGTGATTTATTGAAAAGCTTTATTCCATAGCTTTTTCTGTATTGACAGTGTAATTTCCATTGATTCTATAGGATAGCCAATATTAAGGCTTATGAAAACTTCATCAAGAGTTACCCTGAGCAGCAAGGAAAAACTTTATTACTTTTGAAGCCACTCTGAAGTATTTGAATTTAGTACTAACACTAACTGAATCTTTGATAAGTTTAGATACCACATTTTCACACCCTGTCTGTTTAAATTTCTACCTCTAGAAATGAAGCTGCAGCTAATTTTTACAAACATTAGGGAATTTGGATGTAGAAACGTGTGAAGGCATACACTGATGGGTTGATGGTAAAACTCCATGGTGGAGGCAAAGTCAGAGGTTGATTTGAAACCAGGAATGGTCTTGTGCTTATGTTGGATGATGTGTTAAAATACAGCAACACAAAGAAAAAACATGGTAATGATCATTTCATTTTTTAGAAAAAAAGTCCCTGATGTGTAATATGCTCTGTCTCCTGAGATTTGTTCTAAGTAATGCATGAAACATATTTTAAATATTCAGGTGGAGGTTTGTAAATCAATCAGTAGATAATTAGTAGTAGTAGTAGCAAACTCAGATTTATAGCAGTATGCTTCCATGTGATCATGTCAGCAGGTAAAAGCTTTGCTGCTGGCCATCTGCTGTTCAGGCAGGCCACACTAACCTTTTACCTGTCTGAAAGAATAAAGATTCTCATTAGAAAAAGACACGAGAGTTGTACTTAAAAATACTACTTTGAGCTGTTGGAAAAGCAATTGTCAAACTCTGAAGCAATAATGGCTACAGTGTAACTTACAATGACTTAGTTATCTTAGAAAAGTCCTTTACCTAATACCGAGAAAAATCTGTTACATAACCACATATTTACAATGTACTCTAAGAATGCTATTTTGCTAACTTAGCAATAAACTAAAATGTTTGAAATTATCTGTACTCTCAGTAGGAACACTTTTATTTTCCCATCTGAATTTCCTAAAGTACCCTATTATGCTTTAAGAGAAAAAAAAAAAAAACTTTGTCTGAAATGTAACCTGTTGGCAGAAACAGAAAAAGAAGTGCTTTTAGTTTTCTGCATGGATATTGGCATCAGTAACAATGCTTTGCAGACAGATTTCTAGTAAATATTGTATATATCGCTGATTTTGCTAATCCATTTTTTAAGGCACAAGATATCTGTTTATTAAAAACATTAATTAGTATTATCACAAATTTTTAAAGTTAATTCTATAAAATAACACATCAAACTATTAGAGTTATATTTTCAGGCAATGTCAAGTATAACGACTTATATACAGTCCAGCTGAATGTGTAAAATTCCTGAGCCCTTACAGAAACGAAATGGATGGTCAAAGGTAGCATGGCCCTCCAGAACAGGACACAACATAGCCATTATGGTGAGCAGGGGCATGCTAATGATGACCAAAAATGTTTCCTGTGGCCCTGAGCTAACCAGCTAGAATATTCTGATGTCAGGAGTGATCTTAAATGCTGGTTTGCTCAGATTTCCATTTGAGTCATAGCAGACAGATCCCAGTCTGGATAAATGGGGAAAATGAGTTCATTAACTTACTTCAACGTTGTAAGATCGTGCATCTAGGAATTAGGCTATATATAAAATTTACAAGGCAGATTTGAAAAGTAGTACATTTGTGGAGGATTTATGAGTCGTGGTAGATCACTATTTCCAAGAGGTAGCTAAAAATATTACTAGAATTTCTAAACTGGAGTAGAGAGCAGTATGATGTCATTAGTATGACTAGAATATCAATTAAGGTGTTAACATTCTGACTTCCTAAAGAATGTTTATTGAAAAATTAAGGAAGGGCACGAAACAGACTTGAGTAAAGGTCTGGAAAAATATAGTTTCTTGTAATGAAGTTCTGACAGAGGTTCATCATTTTTAACTTAATCTTGAGAGTTGATCAAAGGGGTTGATCACACTACCTGCACCGTAAACAATTTGGACTATTGTATTATTCTTTGGACTGTAAATAAAAGACAGGTTTAGTGGCTAGAAGCTGAAGTTCAATGTGTTCAGACTAGAAGCAGGGTACAGATGCTATACTCTCGGAGTAATTAGTCATTATTAAAAAAATAGCAAATGAGGTGGTGAGTTTCTTGTAAAAAAATTTAAATAAGTTATTCTTTTTCTACATGATATGATACATACCTTCTGCACTTAATGCAGTAGTTACTGAAAAGGAGTCTTTCTGATGTATTACATAGGCCAGACATTATAAAAGTTCCTTCAGTCCTAAAGTTCCTAAACCTGCAATAAAATTGTATGGAAATATCACAAAAGGAAGATAATTTCAGGGTATTTGATTATATATGTGTCATTATGATCATCAATCTAACATAAAATACTAATTAAATACTGTAAACTGGGGATCTACAGAAAAGCAGACCATTTACTATTGCTCAGAAAAGAAAAAAATGAAGGAAAGGTTCAATAATGCTCAGATAAAAATGTCTTAGTAATATATACATAGGATACATTTGTTTCCAGAATGTCATATGTTGTATAAAAGCAAGACATGCTATAAAAAGAAGCTTTCTGAGCAAATAGGATTCAAACAGCCACTGCACTGAAAATGTAGAAAAATGAATTACTTGAAAATGTATGTAAATGGACAGGGAAAGCATTATAGTAAATAATGCACTCATGCTTCAAAAAAATATGTGTTTTTCCATTGTGAAAATTGAGTTTTAGATCATCCAGCACGTGAAGTTTAAAACACAATTGCATTAAAAGTTGGTTAGTTTAAAGCATTTCATCAAGTGTTTAACATTAATGATAGCCCCAAGCTGTTCTTTTATTTACCTGATGTAAACCAGAGGAAGGCTATATAACACAGTAATTGATCTATTGTTATTATTTGATACCAAGAAAAAGTTGTTATTTTAAGACTCTTCTGCCACTAACCTAATTAAAATTTGGTGAGGCTGAGGGTATGATCACTTCATCATTATGAATGAGAAACAATAGGATTGATTCGGAATATTTCCCTCAATGTCAACAGAAGTATTTCAGAAGTGCACAAGATGAAAACCTGTCCCATAGATTTTTTTCCAAAGCTTATACAGGAGAAAATAAGCTAATTCTGTTTTGGTATGAATGCAACTTTAAATGAAAACCATGACTTTATTATATCCCCAGTTAGGTGAGAAGCAACTCTGCAAACATCAGTAAGCACATTTTAGTTGTAAGGAATCTGTACGAGGAGAGACTGAGATTAGCATTTCCATGTTTACCTGTTAAAAAGAGGTTATTACAAAAAATAAAACTTACTCTTTTTTAATCAGAGAACTTATCTAGCTTCAGACACTTTTTTTCTAGATATAAAGATTTCAGTACTACTCCTTACTAAATACATTGCTTCTGCTGATCAACTCTATTTCTGGCTCAGAAACACATGCTTTTGTACTGTGAAGTAGATTTAAACTGGATCAAATCAAAATAATGGCCCTATCATGTTTAATTGTTTTCATAATATAGTAATATTAATCATGATGAACTAATTTAGTATTAATTTGGTTGTCATAAAATGCTTATATAGATGCTCTGAATTAATTAGCTTGACCTTAATTTTGAAGGGTAACCCATAAATACCTAGTGTAAAAACTTGACAGAGCAGAAGGCAGGCTGTGAGCACAATTTTCAATCACAAAGTTCAGTCTCAAAATTTCCTTCTGTTCCTTGACAATAACTTTGTTGGATAAAAGCAACATTGGCCAGGTTTTTTGGTTATGTGTGAATAATGAAGACTCTTACTTTAGAAAGAAACACATTTTGTGGATCTTCTCTATCTGTAGATCTTAATTTCTGTAAAGTTTTATACAGTTGAAACATTTCACTCTTCTAGCAATAATAACATTTGTGGATCAGCACAGAAGTGTTTCATTAAGAATTTCTGCTTAAGCATATGCCTTGACAGCAAGTTTAAACCAAAACAAACAAACAAAAAAGTGTATTTGATGTAGCCCTGCACCTCCTCCCTAGATTTTTATCTCGCTGCAACCAAGTACATTTAACATTTCAGTGATTTGGATTTCACAATGAAAGACTTGAAATCTGATGCTCAAATTTAGTTTTCTGTTCAGGGCGGGGGGGGAGGAATAACAAAAGAAGAGCATGAATTGAAACTAACATTTATGTTAAACTTTGTACAGAAATGATCAGTTCATGATAGACCCCCTACTTAATTGGCATTTTGTATTTTTATGTATTGTCCACTGAATTCTATATACTAATCTGGCTAACAAGAACCCGAGCTGATTTTAAACTATATATCTTCAAAAGGGGCCACACCAAACCAAGACAAAAAGAAAAGCATTTGCTGAAAAGACAGTGATTTCATTTGTGCTGCATCCAGGACCACATGCATTTAATAGGATCATAAAAATTTATATATAAGCTCTACAGTAGGTAAGAAAACGGTAGTACATATCTCATCCTTTGCCTTATCTTCCTTCTATTATTCTAATATATCTGTCTCTTAGTAAGAGTCAGAGTTTGAAGATGCTATTATTAAAGTCTTAAATTTGTCTGCAAGTCATTAAACCCCTAATACATTTTTTTCTTCAGGGGACCTTGTTACAAGTATGTGCACAGCTATACTATATATATAAACAACCCCTTCTCAGTGAAACCTTGAACTCCATCACAGGTGATATTTTATGAAATTCAGCATAAGCAATCAGGGTGAAGGCAAGTCAGTGGTGCTGCTATGTATTGAGAACACCAATTTGAGATGCTGGTGTTCTAAAGTCAGCTACAAAGACTCCTGACATTTTCATTAGAATGAAGATTTCTGAAAGGAAAACTATATGATGATTTTACACTGGTTTTACCTGCAGGTTATTTTACCACAGAGGATAAAAACACTATTTACATTTTATAATTCCAAGTTAAATATTTGGTTACTTCCTGGTAATGTACCTTTGTATCACCTGTATGCTGCTATGGTGGATCTCATGCATTTTGTAAAACTCATTTTCCAAGGCCATTCTTTGGCACAGAATTTAGTAAAAATATCTGTTCATATTTAAGCCTTCTTTGGATTCCTGAACTGTTGCCTAATTTGTTGAAGTTTTTTCTTTCTTTTTCAGATTCAGAATTAACAAACTATTGACACCTTTATACTTGAAACAGCTTGGAGTATTGAAGGGTTTTTCTGCCACTGATTTAATCTCACTAATGCCTATATTCATAGGCAGAGTTCAAGAGAAAATTAAAGATCCCATCTCAGCTGTGGGAGATCTACCCAGTCATTTTTCAGAATTGGTAGTCATCTTTCTAGTCTTTAAAGCAGATATTCTGATAATTTTATCAGATATTAGATCATTTTAGGGAATGGGATACTATAAACTGTCCCAATACCATTATCTGTGCAATTTCTGGTAGGAAACTCTTTTTACCTGCCTTCAAAATCACACGTACACTACATAAAACCACTATGGCTGTGCTTTAGCAATCAGCATCATAGCAGGAGTCCAGCTTATGATTTTTGTTCTCATTATTTTTTTATTTTTATGGAGTTTTTTAATTGAGCTTTTCAAGAACTGCTAATGATTTTGCTAAATGAGGCTTTTAGTACAGCGGTCAGTGACTCATTCTAAACTGACAGATATACTTTCAATACAATTGTTTGATTGACAGAATACAATTGGGAAGTGGATATTGCATTCAAATCTGTGGCAAGTACAATGACAAAGCCAAATGTTGAGTTAGATTTAGAGGGGAAAAAAAGCACTGTTACAGCCCAAGTAATAGTAAACATATTGCTAAAGTGTGAGAGTGGAATCAGTAGTAAATGAGAGTTGGGGATAAATCCTGTATAATCCTGAAAGCTGTGTGGGAAGTCTGGTGACTCTTAGTTTGTGAACCTTGCCTGTTCTGTAGAAACCTGGAGTTTTATTTAAAAAATAAAACTTACTATCAGGAAAAAAATTATGTCTATTTTTTGCACAAAAATTAATCAAGCACATGATGAGTCTGTCCAGACAAATGTCATGCTCTGTTTTGTCAAAATAGGACCTTCATCTCATGAAATTAGAAGACAGAAAAGACAAGCATCTCAGGTTAGACAGAGTCAATAAATCACTCAGCTTCTTAACTACAGGAGTCTCAAACTGAGAGCTACATACAGTTTAAAATTAAGAAGTAGAAGCATAGGAAAAAAACCCTTGCTAAACAGAATTAATTCTCTGTAAGGAACGTTTTAACCAAATGTAGATACACCTCAAAACCTTTTGGAAGGTTTTCTCATTTGCTTTTGGTCGGTCTATTTGTGTAAGTTCGCACCCATTTCATATATTCCCACCCATATTTGTGTAAATTCCCACCCGTTGCTGTGCTGACTCAAATTACACTGATATAACTAATAAAATTTACTGACCACCTTCCAAGATAGAGGGCTATGAGAGATTCATGGTAAGAAGTATCTTTGTTCTACATAAGACTTAAAAGAATCAAGAAAAAAAAAATACTTGACATAAGGCTCATTGTGTTATAAAACTCATCATCTCTTCCCAAAATCTGTTGTTACTGCTTGTCATCTCTTCAGACTTCTTTATCAGTGCAGAGATTCACTATTGGTTCTCCTCATCTTCACTACAACCCATATGTTTTACCATCATCATCACTTGTACCATTATGTTCTTGCTTAAGACCTTTCCTTCTGTGAAAACTCTTCTCATTTCTATTCAGCACTTAAATTCTCTGCCTTGCATCAGAAAACTTCTTTCTTGCCATTACAGTAATGCCAACTGCTATAAGCCTTTCATTTGGCTCCTTTCAGGTGGTTTTATCACTATCAAGCCTGAACAAGCCTTGTACAGGCCCAAGCCTCTTCTTGTGTCCTCATATATAGACCTAGGTGGAACTCTAAGAATGTTCTATGAAGTTTGGCATCAGCACTGGCATTATGACTGTTGTTTAAAAATTGGTGTTATCACACTCTGTCAACATGTAGATGTTCTGAATATTTCGCTTAGTTAAAAAAGAGCTGAACTTACCAATGGACATTCCTTTCCAAGGTGCTATCACATTTGAACAGTTTAATTCCTTCCCTCGAGCCACCCTCCTCCTCGCCCACCCTCCACCCCCCTTCTCTTTTTTGTTAATTAAGGATCATATTTGGAGCAAATATTTAATATTTGACATCTTGAGAGTTAGCTGCTAAAACTTAAAATGCATATTGTTTGGTTACAGCAAAGGAGGGAGTTATTTCTTGTGTGGCAATGTTATAAAGTTTGTTTTAAAACATGAAAGATCCTGTTAGACTCCTGAAAAATGGTATTAAAATTTATTGTTAGATATTGCTGATTGTGATTGAAAATCACTTCATTAAATTACAGTACAGAGAGATGAAGGACATCTTGCAGCAATGAAAATGGTTGCAAATTTAATTAAAACATTAAATTATTGTTGGAATAAAGGTCATAATCATAAAATGTAATTGAAGGGAGTACATTAGTATGTACCCTAAGGTATCCTTTCTATTTCAAAATATAAATTACATTTTTGACATTTAAAGAGGAAATAGGTACCATTCTATCTGGATGGATGAACTACGATGCTAATTGTTATACATAATACAATATAAGAGCCCAGTTTTTCAGAAAGTCATTTGCCCCCTGCATACGTGCAACATACTCTTTTATGTCACATTCTTATTTATCAAATATCATGGACCTGCATGGACAGGAGGACATTGTATTATATACACAAGACTTAAGACTTTATCTCAATGGCAAAAGTATAACTTACACCACTGACTTCAAAGTGTGTTCTTGTCAGGTTGTGGTTACATTTATGATGCTGTGTATCATTTATCACTGCATTTTCTGTCCATTACAGCAGATTAGGGAGGCAAACAGTACATGCTGAATAACATATATCCTTAAAACTATTGTTGAAATTGTACTGACAATGCTGCTACAGGACTGCTGTCACCAAATGTTCTGAGGAGTTCTTTTCTTTCTAAACAGAAAATACCCCAGAATTAAATAAACCTTATTCTTAATAATTTCTCCTTAATACTGAGCAATGTTCTCTGAATTCAGATGAAGTCTTAAAAAACATATTATTTGCTAATACATCTTTTCAAAAAGGGAGAGGGTGTTGTTTGAAACAGGGTTAGTATATTTAGAAAATGTAAATATTTATATGTAAATGTATATTTTTGATTTATGTTTGGAAAGAAAGTCAGGGTAGCCAAGCTGGATTTCAGCAGTGATTATACAGATAAATTAATGCTGCAGATTTGCAGATTAATGCTTAACTGTGTGCTTCTATAGCTGTCTCTAGATTCAAGACTAGAAAATGGAAACAGGTAGAGTAAGAGTAAATTTACTGAATAAAAGTACTGTATTATAAATATTGCATTACAGATATGTGTACACATATATCAGTTTATTCAGTATAATAGGAACTTTTCATTCACTAAAATGGTTATCAGTTAATTCATTAAAATGCTATAAGTATGCATCTCATTCATAGGCTAAGATGTGCCTCTGAGGATGTGAACTTATGCATAAACATTTTAAAGCAAAAGGGGCTGACTAGTGAGCGTGTCAAGTTGAAGGAAGGAGTGAAACTCTTAGTTCTTTCTCTACTGTTGTTGATTCTGTTGTGACTTTTTCTGAAAGCCTAAATGAAAGTTACCCTAATTATGAGCTATGAGCCATTTAGGACTCACTTGTGAACCCATCTTCAGTCTAGAAAAAAGCCAAAGAGGTGCAGTGCAGGTTATTAGAAAATGCTGGAGAAGTGTCAAAGAAAGAATCCTCTTCTTCACAAAAGAAGTGGCAATTATTGCATGGTGGGTCTTGCAGGGTCCTCAGTCACATCTTACAATATGGATCAGTATACAAATGCTTTTAATGCACAGTATCAACTGTGAGGTAATCCAATATGAGCCCACTTTCCTAACTCCTCTTCCTTCTTTACATAGCAAGTGCTAGATGTGTAAGGGTCACTAGTGTGTTAGCTAGGCCTTCAAGGGCAATCTAAAATTTCTTTTCCTGTAAGAAAGGACACATTTTCCATCTTACCACAGCTTTTGCTTGCCAATCTAATCTCAAAGCCTGAGAGATACAGGTTGGAATAACATTTGAGGCATTACCTTCTGCATTAGGATCTCCAAGAACTGTGGTATATAAGTGAAATCTAGAATCTGGATGGTTTGGCATGTGTCTGTGCTCCTCAAACAAATGAGACAGTCACAATTCACCATTATAACATCATGAACATTATTCAAGTAGGGAGTTGATCTATTGTCTTATTAGTTGTTGTGGTTTAGCCTGGAAGGCAGCTAAAGTGACTGCACAGCTGTGAGATGGGGAAGGTCATCTAAACATGTAAAATCCATAGGATGTTTAATTAGACAAAGAAAATATTATTATTTGCAACATTAATAGTACTAATATTAATAACAACAACAATAATAATAGAATATAACAAACAAATGATGTACAGCACAATTGCTCATCACCTATTGAGAGATGCCCAGCTAGTTCTGAGCCACAGTGCCCCCACTAGGCCAGCTTCCCCCAGGTTACACACAGCATGATGCCATATGGTATGGAATATCCTTCTGGCCAGTTTGAGTTTGGGTCAGCTGTGGTGGCTCTATCCCCTCCCAGTTCATGCCTCCCTGCAGGCAGGGCTTGGGAAGCTGAAAATTCCTTCTCTTATTTGTGAACATTGCTTAGCAACAACTGAAACGTCAGCGTGTTATCAACATTATGCTCAGCCTAAATCCAGAACACAGCATTAGACCAGCTTCTAGGAAGAAAATAAATTCTATCCCAGCAAAAACTGAGACACTTGTCTAAATTCCCTCACTTGTTCTGAAAGGGAACACAAAGCACACACTCAGAATGAAAATCATTATGTATTTGTACAGTTGTGTCCATCAGTTCTGTTTTCTGTAGCTAGCTAATGGTATTACTTTATACCCCCTCCCCTAAATGAATCATTAAAAAAAAACAAAAGAAAAAGAAAGAACCTTGTTAGAGGATGTGTGTCTTGTTTTTGTAATTTCAAAGGTAGTCATCATGAATAATTTAATACCACTTTTTCCACGTTTGGCTGAAATAGCTTAAGTGGATTATTGTCTTTAGAATTCAAAATACCAGAAAGAAGTAACAATAGGAAAATTAATATTTGACTCTTGTGTCCATTAATGTATTTGGAAGGGTTATGCAGTTTACTGATAAGGCATTTGTGAAGACTTTGTCAGAGTTGCAGACTGAATCATGACACTGTAGTGAAGATATGAAGGAAGAAATATACCTAGATGAAATGAAAAAGGACTACAAAGCAGAAACATGTAGATCACAGAAAACTGGCAGGGGTGACTAAAATAATTTCAGTGAATAATAGACAAATGGGGAGTGCATCTGAGACACTTATATATAATATAAATGAATAAACTAAATATGAAACAAAAATTGAGGCATTGTCTACATTTTTGTTGCTCAAATAAACATAAAAATATATACTTGGTAAATATGGAGTTTTTTCCTTCTAGCTGCCAGCACCATAAATCTGTTTACTGCCACATTATCAAATTAGACAGATATTGATATTCTAAAGGAATAAAACATAAAACTTCAAGGCAAAGATATATAGCTTTTGTTTGCTTGTTCATTGACCAAGTACAGACAAAATCTAAATATCGTTTAAGGCTGAGTGAGAGACGTTTGTCCTTAATTACAGCGACAAAAGTTATGTTTATGTTATAAGAAGACTGGGTTTATACCTTTTCTATCTGTTGCATCTGAATCAACCAGCGTAAGAGCATGCTTGCTGGAATTGGAATGGTGTCTTGGGAACTGCTGAAACCAATTAACAAAATTGAGGGAGATTTAGAGTTTAGAGATTCACACACACACACAAAAAATCTTATGACTTACTTCAGTGTGAGAAAAAAAAATTTGGCCCAGAAGCAGCCTAGAAAAAAAGGATGATGAGTCTTCTGATCTGATTTTTGATCACTGTTGCTGGTTCTTATCTACCTTAAATTTTTCTGCTAAAAATATGCTGTTCAGGAGTTTCTATTTTGAATTTGAATTGTTCCATTTGATATTAGGTAAATGGGTCACAGTACATAATCAGTTGCCAAATCCAGCTGGTTCTTATGACATGAGGACAGTTTCTTGAATTTGAAATGCACATTGTCCTTAAATACAGAATATCTAACTTCCACTTCATTTATATGAGTTTGAGGCATAAAAATAGTGCCAAGTCTTTTGTCTAATCAAGAAAGCTGAAAAGCTTTACAAAGATAGTTAAGAGATGCAAAGACTGTCAAAACAGAGAGACAACTGAACTTTTACTTATTGTTTGTAAGTAATTAGTAAAGCTGCCCAGAACTGACATGAAAATCAAATGAACTGTTAATGAACAAAATCAGATAAGGAAAAGGAGAAAGCTTGTAGCACAGAGAGAAAGTGAGACAGTGCTGTTGTTACATTGTGGCTTCAGTGAACTGCCAGGTTAAATTATAGGAAAACCTTTCAAGATTGCAGTGAAGTGTTTAATGAAATATGGAGAGTTTTGAATGCTGGGAAAGAAAAAAATCATAATATCTCAAAGAGCAATGTCTTTATCTCAAAAAATACAGTGATTAAAAATTTCCCCAGCTTTTAATTTTCTCTTTTTCGTCTTTTTTTTTCTCTTCTAACCAATCATTCATTTTCAGTCTGCTGTTAAACAGCTTTATCAAATGAAGGCTCTGTGGCTATGTAATGAGAATGAATCGAATTAAAATGCTTTCAATTACATTTTAAAACTGCAAAATATCAATTACTGCTATATGAGGATACTCCATTGAAAACTCTTAAGATTACAAGAGAGGTCATTATGTTTCTCTGCTGCATGACTTTGTAGTATAATAGCATAGTGTCAGCTTAAACATGATTCATTGAAAGTGTTACAGTGAACAAACTCATTGTTCCTTTCTAGAGCCCTACAATCAGTGAAACTGTTAACACAAAGTAAGACACAGTGTAAAGTTTTATTTCTTTATTTCAATTGCTGCTAGAACTTTTAGTGATAAAATTGAAAATCATTTTAAAATGCAATCTAGTTTTCACTATATCTGTAATTTCATTAAATATTTGTCCTCATTGCAGTTATAGTCATAAGTGCTAGTTTCTTTCATCTTTTGGTTCTCATTCACTAGAAACCCCAGGGTTGATAGAGAACTGATTGAGTTACAAGATATCTGAGTTTAGCCCCTTATATTTTAATTCCCACGATAACTTTGAGAAATTAGTGTTTAATACAGTTAAATTCCATCTGCAAAAGACATTTAGATGCGCTGAAAGCAAAAAGTAAAAAGTGCTAATCCTCTTGGTGTTAGAAATCTTGCCCAAATCTCTCTCTAGACAAGTTCTCAATTCTTTAACTCAATTTTTCCTAACCACTGGGATTACAGATTCTTCAAGGAGGTCATCTGGTCAGCCTCACTTCCATCCCAGGAAAGGTGATGGAATGACTTATCCTTGGGACTGTCTCCAGGCACATCAAGGATAAGAGGGTTGTGAGGAGTAGTCACCATGGTTTTACCAAGGAGAAGTCATGTTTGATTAATTAATAGCCTTTTATGAGGATATAAGCAGGTGGATGGATGATGGTAGGGCAGTGAATGTGGTTTACCTTGACCTCAGTAAAGCATCTGACACTGTCTCCCACAGCATCCTGGTGGGCAAACTGAGGCAGTGTGGCCTGAAGGGCAGAGCAGTGAGGTGGATCAAGAGCTGGTTGAAGGGAAGAAGCCAGTGAGATGTGATCAGTGGGACAGAGTCTGGCTGGAGGCCTGTAACTAGTGGAGTCCCTCAGGGGTCAGTACTGGAACCAGTACTGTTCAGTGTCACTTACAAAGCTCTGTACTTTCAGTCTGGGTTTGGAGTAGGTATCACAGAGCTTGATTACTCCAGAATCACACACAGATGGAGGGAATCTAACCTTTCATCTATCAGCTTAATGTAATTTTCAAGAGCATTTTTACTTTTTACACGTTTGTGGTATCATAGAACACTATTCCTGCTGACAGATGGAATGGATAATTTACCAGAATTAAATTAACTTTTGAGTAAATCTGTTTCCATGTTTTACAGATAATCAGCTCTTGCAGTTTGGATTTTAAAGACAGATTAAAAGGAATGATTTTTAATATGCTTATGCTGTTTGCTGGGGCACTAAAGTAGAAAGTTGTTCTTGTGGAAGATGAAACAATTTGAACAAATGCTTTGCTGTGTTCCTAATTGCTTCTTTACTATTTTAAAATTACTATAAAAATACCATGTTCTTGACAACTGCTCCTTTCCTGTCCTGAAACCACATGCGCCTTAAAAAATAGCTAATAAATGGCTCTTACTTGACCTATACATGCATTTATATCCATACTAGACCTCCTAAGATTGGAACATATAGTTCTAAATGTGTTATTTGTACTAGGAACTATACACCTCTCTTTTAGGTTGTGTAGGGGAAAGAAAGATCAGGTAGCTTCTGATAACTGGACTGCTCACACACCTCCAAAATGGTGTTCCTGTAGCTCTTACACTTCTGGTCTGCAGTAAAACCACAACATGATATTTAGATTTCAAACAATTTTTACTTCTGTAATGCTTTATTTGTATTATACTTTAAGGACTGTTGTATAATGACTTTTCTTTTTGTTGTTTATTGGGTAAGAAAGCTTTCAGTTGTGATAACATAAACATCTGTTCTTGTTATGATGCTCATGTAGATGACAATATAGGTACCTAGAAATTTACATTATGATAATTGCATATTAATTATTACCAACTTTCTAACACAGAGACATTTGTGATTATAAATATTTAGCTTGGCTCTCTGGAGGTCATGTAGTCCAACCTCATGCTCAAAGCAGTCAAATGGAGCAGATTGCTCCATCTAAACTAAAAACATCTAGACCAAAACTAAATTAGTGGTCTTTCTTGATTGAATCATGTGGATTTAGTGATTCACTCAGCAATTATGAAACTTGCAGGAACTGTACTGAAACTAAAGCAGGGTAATTCTGGCAGTCCCCCTCTAACCATGCACCCCTAACCATTCAGTCTATTAATATACATGAAGGAGAACTAGGTAGACCTTCAACTGTTCCAGAGTCCTTTAAAAAGATGTTTGTGAAGTTCTAAATAGTGAAAAAAAGTGGGGGATCTTATTAATATATACAAATACCTGAAGGGAGAGTATAAAGAATATGGAGTCAGACTCAGATTGGTGCCCAGAGCCAGGACCAGAGGTGATGAGCACAAACTGAATCACGGGAGGCTCTCTGTGAACATCAGGAAACACTTTTTTATGGTGGTGGAAATCAGGCACTGTCAGAGGTGGCCCAGAGAGGCTGTGGAGTCTCCACCCTTGGAGATATTCAGAAGTCATCTGGGCATGGTTCTGAGCAGCCTGCTGTGGGTGACCCTGCTTGAGCAGGGGCATTGGATGAGATGACTTCCAGAGGTGCCTTCCAACCTCAGCCATTCTGTCAGTCAGCCAGGTGTCACATGATAACTTAATTGATATTTATATTAGAGTTTTGGATTAAGTTTTACTGTCTTATTTGTTTATCCCTCCACCGAAAAAAAAAAAATTAAACTGTAGGTTTGCCCTCAGGTTCTATTTCTAGCTTTCATTGATAAGAAAAAATAAGATGCTCTGGCATACTGCTATAGATAAGGCACTTTCCATGGTTGAGATTTTTCTTGAGGAGTAAAACAAGGAATGCACAACGGCTCTCTGCCTCTCAAAGCAGACAGTAGTTACATGCTGTCAGCATCACCCTTCTGGTTTACATCAAGGTCACTATTAAAAAACAACCAGACATTGAAATGTTCTAAAAGCTGGGCGGTGTTTGTGTGTCCTTATTTGTCCACCTGTGATATGCTGTCAGTATAAATAGAACCTGTTTTTCCACATTAAGTTCGTTGCTATCATGTTTTTATGTCCGTCATCAGAGAAAAAACTTAAAGATACATATTCTGCTGAAAACCCAAAATAAAAAGGCAAATATGCAACACCTAAATTTAAATAAGGGATAAAACACCACTGAAAGGATTGAAAGGGTTAAGAGAAGGAAGACTGGTTAGGGAAAACTCTCACACACAAATTTATTTAAAAGGCAAGGCAATGTGGATTTTCCTGTTTACTACAACCGTTAGTGTTCATAATACCTCAGGCCCTGGTCACCACTTTCATGCCTATATATTTTCCAGAAAGCACAAAATGGTGATTTTGTAGCCAAATTACAGTCCATTTTGATGAAACAGAAACATATTTCTGGACAAAACTTTGAGCAGTGATTAATTTCAGAAGAAAAATACAAGATTAAATAGCTGTATTTAAATAGAAAATATACTTTATTTACTTTATAATTATATTATATAAATCATAAATTATATTTTATAAGTGTATATAACTTATANTATATGCATGTATGTATGAATAGGGTATGCTACACTTCTACGAATTCACTATCTCAGTGTAGAAGAAAAAGAAAATCTACTATTATTTGTCTTTTGCGGGGTGGGTGTGTGGGGGTCGTGTTCCACTTGTCCATCCCCCAAATATTCCTTTAAGATTTAGAGGAAAATTATCTCATTATGATTACCACATTGCATTCTTCATTTCTAAGTAATGCATTTTGGATTCTCCAGTTTTCACTTGGGTTTTAAAATATCCTGAAATCATGTGTCCAGTGTAATGTTTTAAATTAGAGGTCTCAGAAGATTTCCTTTCGAATGAACATTGTTACTCACATGAATTCAGATTTTGGATATATAAGAAAAAAAAGATTGAGAGAGTTTGTAACACAGGAAATATTATGGCCCTAGGCATACAACAGTTGTACTCCATATAAAAAAGCCTTTTATGTTTTAAATATTTGGCAGTTTCCCAGTAGTGGAAATAGAAATGCTGCAATAACCTATTAGAATAGGATTTGAAATTGAAAACAGGGAATAATGGAAATTTTCTGAGTCTGCGTGCCAAAGCAGTAAGGAAATAGTACATGTGCCGAGATGCTTAGAATTTTAAGTATAAACCAAGTAAAAAATGTGATTGCTCTGACCTTCGATTCATTACATTACTAATCAACTTCATATTTCTCAATATAAAATAACCATATTTTAGTTATATTTATGCACAAATGCATCTGGAGTTTGGATCAACACTCATGAATAAGTAAATTAGAAACCAAATGAAAACCAGACTATACAAGAAAAGCACTGACAGAAGAGTTTATTGTAGCTTTGAGGGTAGTTCTGATGTATCATCATGCCATCTAGCATAAGGTTTAGATTATGTTTGATAATACTGAGTATAATGTTTTACATGAAGCAGTAATTTGACTGATAACTGCATGGAAGAGAGACTCAAAACCTAGAAACATGGCAGTTCCTATTAATCTATTTGAAAACTTTGCATTTACTATTTGATGGGAGGTGTAATCCAATTCAGTGACAGAAGGAGCCTGTAAGTACTATACATCTGTGGTCAAGAGAAGGAAGTGGAGGGTGTTCATGCACCACATGGATCAATCCCGTTTCTTAAATGATCCTGAATTTGAAATCTTTACACTGTTCCACCATTTTGTGAGGTAGTTGGCATAGCAAACCATCCTAGCGAGAAAACATGCACATGGAAAGATACATGGCAGAGTTGTTTCTCTGACAACAGAGAAATATACAGCATATGAAAAGATAGATGATACAAAATACAGAATTTATTTCAACAAAGAAATATCAGCAGATAACTAAGTTATAGTTATTAAATGATCCGATTCTTAGTGGAGTCTAGAAAAGTAGACACTTGCTTTAACAGGAAGAAAATATAACACCAGGTTTAGGTTAGATATTTTTATACAAATTCCAGTAGAAATTTACTCTAGTTATTTTCATGCCAAATTATTTTTATATACACGTCTATGGATTTTTATAAAAAAGATGGGGGGGGAGAAGTGTACTGACTTAGCAGATTGCACAATAGAAGAAAATCACATTGAGTACAGTAGCTTAATTCAAATTCCGTTAGAAGTATATTATTTAAAAAAAAACATTCACCTTTATCCACTAGTATTTTTTTTTTCTGTCTTCTTAAGTTTGATTATTTGAAAATCCCAGTTGACCATACTAGAAGGTATTTTTCTAGTTTAACAGAGATACTTTCTAGTGTAATTAAAAGGGCTAAGAATTGTCTAGAAAAGTTACAAAAATTAATTAGCAATGAAGAAATTGTTCTGTCCCACTAGCATTTTCATTTCAAACTCAATTCAGATTTAAGCACCTAAGTACAACTGATGTGTGACATTAGAATTAATGCTATTAAACTCAAGGAGCTTCTTCATATGCATAATGTTAAATGTGCTCAGCCAGGGTCTCATGTAAGAAAGTAAAACCATGTCCGCATATAATTTTATGGTTATAAAATAGATACTTTCTAATATTCAGTTTCTGTTACTTTGACTTGAGGATGATGCTAGGAACAAAAAAGGGTACATTTTTTTCAGTATAATTAAAATCAAAATCATAAAAAGGGGCCAGTACTATCCAGTTGAGAAAGACTAGATGCCTACTATATATATTTGCCTAATATATGCAGTGTCTCAGTTCCCACTGCCTCTGAATTATCAATCAAAAGTCACTTTTCATAATAGAACTTCTCAAACACATATGACAACAAGTATTATATACCTACAGCTAACCTAATAAGCAAAATGCTAATCAATGTCAATTAAAGATTCTTGGTGACTTGCCCTGTTTTTTGGGGGCTTGATAGTCTCCTTTCCGATATTAGTATTCTGTAATTTGTTTAATTGGACAGTAACTTGCCCTGCCTGGCTGCTACTTCCCTCACTTTTGGTAGCCATTATCTCTGCCTTTCATTGTGAAGCTGTAGTTTTTTTCAGTAGATGTCCATTGGGGCTGACAACCTTATAAACGTGAAGCAAAGGTCTTTTCAGACAAAATTGCATGTTACAGCCACACATTCTCATCACAGATGTATTCAGTGTCATTTTCTAGTGGAGCTGGCATCTTCTGGGCCACTAAATAATGCTTTTATTTTGCCTTATCCAAGTGTCTGTATTTCTGCAACTCCTTCATGACTCTGACATACACTTCTACTCAGTGCGAGTAATCTTGTTTTCAGTTTTCAGTTAAATAAAATGTCAGAAGGTGTCAACCCATGCTTTGCTGATGCCATCTTATAGTTTTGCAGAGCTAAATACAGATCAGTGTCTCATTCCACTGCCATCTCTATAGGCACTTTATTATTTTCCACCAGCCTACTGGGGAAGGGAGTAACAAACCAGAGGTGCCATGCCTAAACCTTTATTTCACAACAAACTGCTTCTTAAACGGTGGCTCATGGACAGACATTGCTGTGTCTGATATGTCTAGTGAAAACAAATTTGCTGTACATGAGCATCTGTTTAACTGTACTTTCTAAGACTATGTCAAAGGAATTGGGATAAGAGTTTAGAACAAATACATATACATTCCCATTAATTGTAAACAAATCTGTGTTAGGCATGTGGGGTTGCTAGCCAGCAGTGTGGATTATCTTTATGAATTTGGCCTTCACTTTTGGCATATGCAGTAGGCTTTGACAGCTTCCTCAATATCCTTGGCCACCTGAGCCCTTGGTATAAATTATCTGTAGCTCTCCATTTTTTTTCGATTCTCAAGTGCTGTTTGTATATAATCAGAATATTTTCAAGCTGTATTAGGCATCATTGTCCTTTAAGCACAATTCCCCCTTCCCTCCAGATGACGTGAGAGCTTCCTATTGATTAACTGTATAGGCTGGAAAATTGTTTTTCTGTCCTCTCTGTGCTAATAACCTAATTTGCTTTCTGCAGGATCTCATCCTAGAAGCATAGCTTCAGCATCTATTGTCTATCTTTTGGATAAGACCAGATAAGAATTTTAAATTAGAGTGATTTTCTCACTCTGAACTTACCCTAGCATAGTGCTGTCAAATGCCTTTGGGAAGTCTCTCTGAAATCCTTAAATCTCTTCCAGATTTCTATTCATTTTGCAAATCATGTTTGTAATTGGAAAACAAAAACACAGTAATCAAACCAACAAAAGCTCCTCTCTTGTTTTGAAGTGGTGTTCGTGAGACACTGTTTGGCAATGGCAGCAGGTGGAACCTTCATAAGGGCAGACATTAGACTTTGCATATCGAGCCAAGTCCTGATCCTCAGTCTGTGTCTTGAAATCCATTTGACAGAATAGTTATGGTATTTTAGCCAACAGTCTCTGCTTTTGATCATACAGAGTGCTTCCTGAAGGGGCCTAACAGCAGCTTCATCCTGTACTTAGTATCACAGCATTTGAAATCTAAGTACCATTGCACTCACAGTTTTTTAAGATTAACATTTCATCTTCAAAGAACGTTTTTTGCTAAGATGTGACAAAAAATAACAAAACAGATGTGTATGTCCTGCAAATTCACCATTCACAAAATCTTTATACCCTTTACCCAGAAAAAGTGAGCGTCCTAATTATGGACCTTAAACATCAGTAAAATCTACCTACACTTTTATCACCTTTCAAAGTATGTTTTTTTAATCTTTTTTTTTCTTAGACCAAAATGTGATTCATATAGCCATTGACACTCTCTGTGGCAGTATTCCAGGTAAGGCAGGATTCTGGGCTAACCTGAAAACATAAAGAAGACTGAATGCAGCTGAAGTTTCATTAGAACTTAAATTAGAATAACAGACTTCTTTATAGAAACTATTCATAATAACCAGGAAAAAACAGAATAGAAATAATAATAAACTTGGAGAGTGAATGTGCATAGAGATGAGTTGCTGCAGAATCAGAGTTCTTTAAACTCTAATGTGTCTAGGATAAAAAAAATATTTTTTTCTGGGTTTTTTTTAGATTTCTCATTAAATTATGTTGATGAATATGTAATGTCTGTGTGCATGTGTATAACTATACATTTATTGATATAAATATGTACCACTGATATAAATAAGTTCTGGTAGAGGACAATGCAAAATTTTTCTTTTCACTTTTTGTCATTGAGAATTTGTTCACAAGCAGTAATTGACAGGTACCCCAGTGGGTTTTTTATTTTAACTAATATAAAGAAACTGAAAAGGGCTTGAAGTTCCTGCTGCAAAGCAGTCAAAGTGTTTTACTTTTCACTGGATGTGGTTTCGTAATAGAATTTGGCCTGGGAGTCAATATGAGGACACTCCAAGTGGCCATTGTTTCTTTTTTCTAAGGAACACTAAAGGAAACCTGTAACAGAAGGTCTAGCTTATCTGATTTCACATTCCCTGGGGTGCTGAGATGCTTTCTGTTGCTCAGTTTCACTGCTGAAGGTCAGTAATGCCTGATTTGTGACTTTCACCACTGTATCTAGCTAAGCTACCAGATGGTGTTTTTACAGGAAAGAATCAGAAACTACAGAACTTGAAGTCTGCAGGGTTTTTATTACTAAGAGCGCTGTAGTTACAACTTTAAAAATAATACTGAAAATAATGAAATAACTATTAAGACACCAGCTCTTTTTGATCATTATACAATTCACAAATATCTCTCAATATTTTTGCTTTCCTGGTTTCTTTATAGTAAGTAGATCATAGAAAAATGGGTCAAGACATCTTGTTCCAGATTCGTTGAAGGGGTTTAAGCTTTCTCGTCAAGGGCAGGGCAGCTGGCAATGTACACAACTACTGTTTCAGAGGGAGGCTGGACTTGCATTTAGCACTGAAGTCTACTCTATTTTAGACTCAAAGAAGGACTTGTCTAATGTTTTTGGAACATTGGAGAAACAACTAAACCTACAACTTTAGCAATTTAGGATATGATCTGTCTTGCTCTGTTCCTGTTATAATTACAGCCTCTATAATTTTACTTGTGAGATACTAAAACAAATTAAACACCTGAGTAACTCTTCAAATGCAGATTCTGTTTACTCAAGAGTGCTTGATATAGGTATATCAAATATATAAGTACATTATAAGCTGATTTTAACAAATAGCAAGTAGTTCTTTATATGGGTATTTAAATGGAAAGCTAAGTGTTCAATTTCTAACATTCTTTATTCACAAATTAATTCAGTGACAGTATTCAAATGAATAAGGATTTACTACTTGATTACTAGTTGTAAAATTAAGCTTCACTGTTCTCTTCCTTGTGTATTTTGTTACCAGACAATTTACCAAATTTCCCTTCCAAAAACCATGATGAATAGCAAGCCACTTGTGTCCCCTCTTAAGGCTGCTCTCCACCTCACCATTAACCTCTCATATACCACTGAGGGATCCGTCTGGATGCTCATAACCTCTGAGTATAATTTTGGTCACACAGTTGTTGAATTTTCCAAAAGATACCTGTGTTTCTCCCATTATTAATCTCTTTTATTTGGGAAAACTACTCTTTAACAAACCACAGAGCAAATTCTTCTGCTTAGTTGTCTAAAACCAATGGCATAATTAAGAAATACAGAAATAATGCATCTGGGGTTATATCCTATGCTGTCAAATGCCTTGTTCACTATATAACAAAATATAGTATCTATATTCAGACATGCTCAGGTGTGCTGGGAAAGCACAGGCTACAGAGCTTTCTGCTGTGTCCTGTGACCTGGTTCCCCATGTAATCCCTCATCAACACTAGTCAAGGCCCTGCATTTGCTCACTTCAGGAGACAGCATCAGTTTCATTTGCAAAGATTATGAGTAATGAATCAACAGTAAAGAAATTGTTTCACTATGGTAACACTGTGACAATGATGAATCCCCATATCTGTTTTCTTTCTGAGTTAAAACTATCCCAAGTTTCACCTGATACAGTATGACTGGTTCTACTGACAGTTTACCCCTTGCTGAGTTTAAAAGCAAGGAGGTCTTCACAAGATATAAGTATAATGTGTTTGGAGGATGCAAGATTAGGCTAACATGAAAACTGAGCAACGTGGTCTAAGATCAGGGTGTTGGTAAAGACAGTTTCTAAAGGTGCTGCCTCTTTCCTGAGATAAGGCATTTCAAATATGAATGCATTTAAAATGAAATGCACAAAGGCTTGCTGAAAAATAAATCAAACTTAAATTTTAGATCCTCATGTGCTATATGTTTTTTTTTAGAAATGAAACCTTCAGTGACGTGTTTATACCTGCAGATGAAAATATATCCGATTAGTCATAAAGTCGTTAATGAATACCAAACACCATGTGCTTTGACTGGATAAAACTGATCTGCTGTCATGTGGATCCATAAGATGGATTTTCACTGGCTTTTAGAAATGGGTAGCTTCAAAAACATTAAAAACATTTGGGAATGATTTCTCCTTTTCTCCTTTCAAGTTTCTTTTTTTTTTTTTT
>VXBZ01003002.1:1457811-1508963 GCA_013399135.1 Heliornis fulica
TTTATGTTTGTTAATAGTGAGCTGCACAGACTCAGAAGCCGATTAAATACCAAGCACCAGAGTTCTCCTTTCAGGATTTCTTAGCCAGGAATCAACACTGGAGAAAATTATTTGCAATGGTGTGCTAGTCTATGAAACATTAGTTTGTCCCTTTGAATTTTGAAACATAAAGAGAGGATTTTAATTCACCTGCAAAGTCCTGTCCTTTGAGCTTGCTTGGGTAAATTGACTTTGTGTAATGAAATTTTCATTGCTTCTGGAAATAAGCAGAATAATATATTTCAAAAAGCATTTACTGCGTGTGAATCGCTCCATTTCTACTAAAGCTGTATCTATGAAATAGTATCACTAGCTAAGTAAACATCAGATAAACAGCTATAACATTTTAAAAGGGAATATTTTAAAGATTTATTGATGAATAATTCATAAATCCTTTCATTTTAGAAATATCATTTCACCAAATACCACCAAGATATAAGGGAAAAAATGGTAAAGGATGATATAGGGGTTTTGTTTTAATCTTGATTTTTTTTAAATGATCTTGATTATATGTAATATTTACATATATGTGTAGCAAATATAAATGGAGTTTACATTTCTTAGCAGTCTTGTGAATTTGGCATTAATTTTCACCTCCTTTAGTTTATATAAAAGTGTTTGACACAATATAGAAATAGGCACAGGAAAAAATAGACACCAGTGACTCTTACTGGAATAAATCTTCCCAATATAACCTATTCATCCTCTTCCTTTCTGTAAAATCTAAGTGAAAATCACATTTTAGCAGGGTATGTGTTAGGCTGCAAAGCAGCCTGCACATTTGGGCTTTTCCTCTCCACAGGCAGTGCCCTGTTAGTGGAGCCACTTCCTACTGGAAGCAAAACTGGGCATTATCCTAGACGGGCCAAAGAGATGAGAGTGGCAGATAGTGGCCCTTGAAGCACAACCATGTTGGTTTTTCATGTTATACAAATACTGCATCATCTCACATTGAGCAAGATTAAGGAAATGTCTCAAACACACTTAGACTCTTTGTGTTGAGAGATGCTCCAGTGCTGTTGCTCTGGATCCCCAGTGAATAGATGCAACAGCCCCGAGCACTTCAAAGCTGCAAAGCAGTGGTGATAATGAAATTCAGTGCTGCACAAAGCTGCACTTCCACATATTAAACAGAAAAAAAGAAAAGAAGACAGAAAGAAAAGAAAAAAAAAAAAAAGCCCCCACAAATACCAGCCTCCAGTGTCAAGTCATTAATGAAAAGCTGTAGATTCAGTTTCTCTTTAAGTGCAAAAATTATTTCAGCCTTAACTCTTGTACATAGGCCTAATGCATGCACAGTGTTCTGTTTATTACTATCTGGGTCACAGAACTGATTTTCTCTGGAAAATTGAATTATGTTTTATAGGTGAATTTGTGGATTCTGCATACACTCCTGGCTGCAGAAGCAGAGTACAGTTATTTCTCAGTCCCTTTGTTCTCTGATGGCACAATATGTAGTTACATGCTTGTATGCAGGGTGCTCCTCTGCATGCCGCAGTCTTGCCCGTGGGAGACCATGGCTGATAAGAATACTATTTCATCTGCAGTCTTTGTCATCCTCTACCTAAAGAGTAAAATAGCTACATATTGTCTTACGAGACTTACTCCTCAGTCCACGTGGATAAACAGTGCTGGTAGCAGTGGAATATATCACACCTCTGAGCATATATTTACAAACAAAACTGCACTTTCCTCAGGGCTGTGAGGGAGACTTCTCAAGATAGCTGCCCACCAGATCACACTTGCTTCTCAAGTCAGATGTTACATCATGTGTATCCAGCAAGTTCTTTTCCCCATCCTTCCTCCTTCCATCAAATCTGAACATCATTGTTGAAATGTGCACAAAGTCTTTTCTCAACTGGGTGTTCAGGCTTGGATCTGGGAGTCTTGTCCCTGCCTGTGTTTTCACACTTCTCTACCCCATCTCTGGTACTAGCAGCACATCCTTATGTCTCCTACTTTCTTATACATTGCATGTTACATATGTTAGCTCCTTAATTGATGAACTGAGCATTGCTATTACATTAAAAATTGTTATGCATATATACGCTTCATAAAGACAAAGTGCATAGAATAGAATGAATGGCTTGTGTCACCTTCCACAAGATTCCCTATTTCCTTCATCAGCTTTTTCCCTCCCTCCCTCCCTCCCTCCCTGTCACTACATTACTTAGTTAGAGATTAAATATTTTAACTTTACATAAATTATTTCAAAGCAAACAAACAAAAAACCTATTCATTTTTCCCCATAGCTTTTGGTTCAAAGAGTGAAGTGGCATATATGTTCTGGTAGTATTTCTGTGGTTCATTGTGCTTGGTACTGATGGAAGGATGGAGGTATCAGTCTGTCAGTATCACAGGTAAAGATCATTTAGATTACAATAGATTTGCTGTAGAAAAGATGAAAGTAGCATGATGTATCTCTACATGGATGACCCAACGTTTGCTCACTTGGCAAGACCTCATTCTGCTTGTTGCAGTGCATAACCCTCATTCTGCTTGTCTGTAGACCGTAACATTAAACTTAGTTATTACAGGTGAATGCTGTTTAATAAATAATGTTTAATGAAAATATTGCCATGAAATTAGTCAATATATTAACTCTATTACAATAGTTCATTTGAACCAACCAGTAATAATTTCTGCTAGGCACTCCACAAATACAGGTGAAAACCAGTATTTTCCATGGAAAGCATGACATATAAAGCTGATGATGATGAAAGGACTGGAACTCTGTTTACACAGTCAAAGTATCTGTAGCTGAATATGCATATTTAATTTCAATAATAGCCTGCCTGAAACGTCTTGATACTTTCTAAAGTAGAGAACTTAATGAACTTGACTGGAAGACTTGACAGCTACTTCAAGGGGAATGCCTGAATTAGTGCTTTGCAATGACATTTGGTTGTAATACAAGGATACAAAACCAAACCAGCATCAGTAGAACTGCTTCATTATAAATGTGTTCATACTTCATCTTCTGTCTCCCCAAGTTGAAGGAGATGTATTTATAGTAAGAAACGCTTCTGTTACACTGTGAGTACTCTGACATGATTGAGAGACTTGGCTTAGGAAATTTCTCATTCAGAAATATTAGGAGTTATTAACAACTTATTTTCTACAAATACAATGTTTGACAAGATGACTATGTCATCTGCAAGGAAATCCTATATATATTTGCATTATGATGACTAGAAAACATAAAATAAAGCGAGTAAATTCCCCTCTTGTTTTCTTACAGCTCAGTGTTCAGGCAAGCTTTACATTGCAGTACTTTATCTCTCTCATACAGATTCTTGTCTTTAATTGTGTCTCATTAAATAGCAATACAACACTGAATTGAGACTATGCACATGAGTGCTTTACTATCACCTATTTGGGCTGATCTTTTGTAAGCTAACCTGGCTGAACTCTAAGTGTTCTCCGTGAAACACAGCAAACAGTAATGCTCTAAGCCTGATCAAGGGAGATTTTTTCTAAGTGTAAGTCTAGTGTAGCTTATGCATCCACTGAAACCTGGCATTAAATCATACTTTTTGTTCAGTAGGTATATTAAAATTCTTCAGAGGAGTTGAACATACAGATATAGGGTCTTCTAAAAACTATCAGCAATTCTAATCCTGTTGCTTTTATTTCATATACTAAATATTAAATTGCTTCTGAAAAATAAGTACTTTTGGCTTTTATTGCCTAATGAATTAGTTGCTTCCAGTAAGAAAGGCAATTTTAAAGTGTCTCGTAAAGAATATTTTAAACACGATGGTTATTAACCATTTTCAGTCTCTTTCCCAGATGGTTTTGAATGTTTTATCTGTGTTATGAGATCTTAAATATTGAACATATTGGGTGCCAGTGAATATTTCAGAAAACACAGGCATGCTCTTCTGGATTCACAGTTTGTATTATTAAGCTGTCATAAAGTGGGAAAGCCTCCACTGTCATAGGACTATGTCAAAGAGAGAACACAGAGGTGACTTTGATGAGGACCTGCAATAGTGAGGTCTGAAATAAGGCACTGGAAAAATAGAACAAGAAGCGTGAATGTGATAAAACCAAAACAGGAGGCTGGCTGGCATATTGAAAAAGGGGGTTTGTGTTTAATCTAGCCAGTTCTAAGCAGGAAGGCTGTCTTGGCAACCGAATGATACAGATTAGAGAGCTCTCTATGTAACTATCAACCTGAAGGGTTTAAGATAGGATTCAAGCAAGTCTTTCAATCTGACAGGCAAATTCTGGTTTTCAGGACTACAAGGACTCTCGCACAGTCACTGGATGGAAATCATATAGCAGAGCACATTTTTCAGTTTGAGGGAAGTAAATGCTTTGTATATCTAGAGTTGGTTTTGGTTTGTTCTTTATGACAACAAGGATGATAATAATAAGACTTAAAATTGAAAAAAATTTTTCAGATAACCAGGAGTTGGTCTGTTGGTCATGGCTGCTTTAAAGTGCTCACCTGCTATATTATGGAGCCACACAAATTCCTCCAGCTTTAGCAGCAAGAACATTTCATGTGCAGGCTGTCCCTGGGAGATGTTCACCGCTATCTGAAACAAAGGTAAGCATTTTGTGAGACAGAAAGTTTTATCTGTGAGCTCACATTATGGAGCTGGAAGTATTCACTGATCAGAGAAAATTATAATAAACAAAGGGTTAACTATTAATTTAGGCATGTAGAAAAAGAAACCAATGTCAATGTTGAAATTTCCTGATCAACTAAAATTTAGTTTGACTATATGGGTAGATAAATTTACAAGAGAAAACAAAATTGGTTTGGTATACTTTACTGCTTGAGAAATTCCTTATAATGATGCTACGAAAGCTTTCAATAAAAATCATACTGATTTGTACAGCTGCATGAAACTGTAATCCTTGTGGCCAAGGTCAGGCTTAGGGGAGACATTGAAATGTGCTACCACTGCAAAGTCCAGTTTTGAAAACTAAAACATAACATGGGATTTGAAAAAATTACAGAATCAAAATGGTAGAAAGAATGACCTCACAGGAGATTAGAGAAGTACATTGATCATACAGCTGAGTTACTGTGAAAATTGTTTGAACAAGGTTCATTCTAAATGAGACAAAGTGGCTCTATAGCCAGTATGTATCAGCAATAGCAGCTGGATCCAGATATTAAAACAGACTGTAAAAGTTGTATATAAAGGGATCCTTTTCCTGATAAAAGTCCTAGCTTCCAGAAAAAAAACCCACATGAGCAAGAGTTATGCTCAGATCAATTTCTATAAAAGCTGCAGTTGGAATTATTCTCAATTAATTTATTGAACATTTTTCAGTATCCATTTGTACTTCTGGCCTCTACAATGTGCTTTGGAAATGAGTTCCTCATTAGGAGTCAGAGTAGGCAGTTGACAATAAAGTTACTTGATAAAAAGCTAAAAAGTGATGGCTGCTTTGTTGAACTACTCTGTGTTTTAAACAGCATCTGTCAACTCCCAAGTAATCACTTGGATTTAACTAAAAAAAAAAAAAAATTGTGAACATATAAACTAATATGCATGAAAGCCCACTGAAAAGTATTTCTTTGTGTTTTGATAGATATACACTATTTGACAGAATTTAACAGGTCATGTCACCTCCCTGTTAAAAATTGTGACTGTCCAAGTATTCTTCCCTATATAGGTCAGTAGTGACTTAATTATTGTAATACAATTAACCATCTTCTATGTTAATTTCATAACTGCATGACTAAGCCAATATTGTTCAGGAATAAACTATGATACATGAGATGCTAACAGGATGTCTTACATGGAGGTATCTAAGAAGCTCAATATATTTAGTAAGCCAAAGAGGGATCTTAGTGGCCCATATATTATTTTTAGAAGTGCTTACTTGTGAAGAAGTGTTCTGATATAGCAGCTTTAGTACCAGGAGAGAAAGAAGTGGTAAGTTCATGCTAGAAGTTCAGTATAAAGCTACATAAAGCTACAGCAAAAAGAGAGAAGCAGCAGTTTAAAACTTACGCACTTATATGATAAACCGATCTTCAGATGATATATTTAAATTAAAATATTTGATGTTAGATGTAAGAGTACCTTAAAAATTTTAGCCTATTACATGGAGAAGGCCAGGTCTTTCTGCCTTGATGTTATGATTATGGTATGGTTTCCCCATGAGTACATTCAGAAATGATCACTGTATGTTACTAAATAATTAGAGATGAGCTAGTTCTTACTGGCTTAAGAATAATGCAAGCACTTTAAAAAGTATATATTTTTATAAGATAAAGGGAAAAAGTTATCTTCTTCACCTAAAGGAAAAAAAAAAAGTCAGAATTTAACCTGAAGGCTATCTCTTTGAACAGAGCCTTAGGAGTTGGAGGTAAATTACAACAAATAGATACATTGAAAACATTTTGTAACAGTTGAGGGAGATTCTGACTACCTAATTTGCTGGTACATCTCTGAGTTGAAAGAAAGTTCCTAACTTTATGTCACCTAGACAAAGACCACTAATGGTTAAAGCTTCCTTCTAAATTTCTGTTTGAGTATATTAAATATTTATTGACATATTCGATGTATATAATATATCTTGAAACGTATAGCATTCAAAGAATATGAAGACATAAAAAGTTCTTAGCCTTTGACACTATTCAGATGAGCAGAAGGGAGGATTTATAGCTTTGTATTAAGACTGTATCTTGAGTTTACACGGATACACTGGATCCTGCAAGGGCATGCCACACCTTCTAGCTCCCTGTTGCATCTACAGCTTTTTAAACAGCCCACTTGAACGCCCAGTACAAGGGCTCAAAGTGGGAGAAGGTGTATCTCAGTTTGGGCATCCAACTAAAATTTAGGATGTTGAAGATAACACAGATATACTAACATGTCCTGTGCTGTATTTTTCCACCCAAAGAGAAGTCAAAACTTTAATATAAGTGTTGATAACTGTTTCTGCTAACTTGCTGTTAAAAGTTTATTGGTAACATTTGGGCTTGAGTACTTTTCTTGGATCTCACTGAAGTGTTACCAAGACCCAATATGCTACCTTCTAATTTTATGTATTGTATATATACTGGTGTTTGCATTCACTAATATCCCTATAGTGTCTGAATTACTCCATTGTGAGAGCATTTCTGGTGAAATTTAAAGAGAAATTGAAGTACTCACACAGTATCTGCCTACATCAATCCCAGCCAAAAAGACTCTTGTTTGAATATGCAGCTGCTTTGAAAAACTAGTTCTTTCCCTTTTCTATGTATACAAATACATATCTATGTATCTATATATAGTGTGTGTGTGTTTATATATACATACATGTGAATGTAAGTATACATGTGTGTATGTGTATACATGTATAAATTAGAAACAGTTCTCACAGTCTGCTGTAAGTTTAATTGAGAGGCTGAGAATTTTTGACTTAGACTAATTCAGCCTCAGCTTGTTTAAACGAAGACTTGTATAGCGTAATTGGGTGACATTATCTGGTGCAAGCACTTTTGTGTGTGTGTGTATGTGTGTGCAGGTATGCATATCCACCAGTAAAAATTTCTCTACAATTGACCTGCTTCCCCATGTATCAGCCCCTCGCAACACCACAGACACAGAAGGGTTACTGTCGTCAACGACTGAGTGCACGAGTCTCCACTGCATTAATTAGCAGATCTCTACTACACAGGTAAGCTTTGTGTACTCAGAAGGTTATGTACTTTTTTCAAGAGATTCACTGGTCTCATGAACAGTATAATTCTACTTGCATCTCTCCTGACATTCTTACACTCCAAATTCGGCACTGAAATGGAGACTAATTTTATTAGTTGTAGTTTGATCAATGACTCACTTGCAATTTACTTATGAAGAGATTTTCCCTCCACTCATATTTTTCATATCTTTTTAACAAGTGTATTTCTAACAAAGCTGTGTTATTTTCCTTATGAATTTCTGAAAGCAAATTGAAACACACACACACACACACACACACACAGAGAATTACAGAATGCTGTGAGCTGGAAGAGACCTTGAAAGATCATCTAGTCCAACTCCCCCAGCAGAACCTTGTATTACTTTTCTAATTCAAGTAGGCAGATTTATACTGATTTCTGTTTTGTTTTGCTGCTTTGTGGGAAAAAGGATGGGATTGATGCTACCTAAACCCCTTAAGGTCAAATGTAATCCATTAAAACATTTCCACTGCACACAGATTTTGTCTTAACTAAATTGTGAATAAGTAAAAACATGAACCGTGCGTAGTTGTGATTTTCACTCAAGTGCTAATCTTTGCTCTTTACTTACATGTAATCACACAGTGACTGCTTCAGATATTGAACTAGCTACCCAAATTGGAATCAACACTGAAAAACAGTGCCATTGGTGAAAGAAGTTTATAATAATTTTGTGTTATCTTGAAAATTAAGCTTATTGATAGGAAAAAAGTGACAGTAGCATGTTTCCAGTGGGCAGTTTCTTTCTTCATGGGGCCTTTAAAACAAGTAGGTGATGAAGAAGTTGAAGCAGACAAAAGCAAATTCTACATATCTGGTTTTACATATTCAAAAGCAACCTCTTAATATCAATCATAATAAATAGATGATACTGTTTAAACACAGCAGGGCTTGGGGGATTTTTAGACAAGATTTACATTAAATTGGAAATCAAGCAATGCCCTCAAAAGAGGATTTTTCACTGTCGTGAATCAGGAATAGAACAGGATTTCTTGGTAATAAATGGTGAAGCAAAATGGATTTTCCTGTCATGCTGCTAACTTCTGCCAGCTCCTGTCAATAGGATTTACCAGACGTTAAAAGCCCGAGGTGTTTACATCTGGATTATAAGATTGTTTTTTAAAACAAAAATTGCCACTTCATGAATGTAAAGAAGATAAAATGGGAGTGAATACGAGGCACTGTTTTAAATTAGAAAAACATCACACTCTGAACAGTGAAATGGTGCAGACATCTGTTTTGCTGAGAAAGCAACAGGGGAGTATGCTTTTTGTTTTCCACCAGGACAGAACATTTGGTGTGAAGGAAAAAAAAGTGGCATTGTATACACAAAGCCTCTATCTACCTTTACTGCTATACACTGTCAACTTGGATCAAGTCTGAGGGACCAGAGACGGCTGTCAAAACACTGTTTTCTCCCTTCCCTGTCTTAACGGTGTGGATTAGCTGCGTGGCCCAAGATCTGGACAGAAAAGAGTAAAAGGCAAAAATAACTTCTAGTAGTCATCGTGAAAATATTTTTCTGATGTCTCAGCAGACACAGGCTTAGAAACTGAAACACATAAATCTGCAAAGATCTGAGATGCACTTTGAAACTATAACATACGAAGTTGAGCCACAGCATGCTGGATTGTTTTCCACTCAACTAGGGTGAATTTTCAAAGGTAGAAAAATGTGCAAATATATAGATATGAAGGAGGCTGGCTTGCTGGCATCTTTTAGGTTTTGTAAGAAATTTAATTCTATCCATGCATCAAAGATTTTAGACAAATAGAGCAGTTGCAGAAGAAACTGGAAGAGATAAGTGGTTCTGCAAAGCACTGCACTTAACCACTTCCCTGGTACCTGGTGGAAAACAAGCTGGCACCAGAAGAAAGAAAAAAAAAAAAACTCATTTCAATGTTAACAAAAATAGGTGGTATCCATTCCTCTGGAGAGCTGGACTCCTTAGGTAGCTTGCTAACTACCACACTCCTAAGAAAGAATCAAACAGTAAATAACATGACAATGTGGAGTGTTGGCTCTTGATGGAGCCTGTATGAGCAGCACACCCAATATTATCTTAACTGAGTAGTGGGGAGTTGGAAACAGTCAGTGGTTATTATTTTTTAGTCAAAATATGCTATTTTAATTACAATAAACTTATTAGACAGGTCTCTTGAATCTTAAATGTTAATATTTTTATCATCACAGAGTAAGATTCATGTCATACTTTGCTGAACAACAGTTAGAATGCGGTCATCACAAACTAAAACTGATGTATATTATTATGGGCAGATAATCTACAGACATGTACTACCTAAATTCTTATTTTGTCATAAAAACCTTAGATTAGCCAAACAAAAAACATTTTCACTGTAGCAAAATTTATGTGCAAATAACAATCAGTTTTGACACTAATAGAAGGGGATTTCTCGGTCCAGGTGTTCTTATTGACTAAAGATGGGCTTATTAATGTTTCATTTCGACTGCATTGGTTGGCAGCCCGTCGTAATTTTCATACCACATGCTCACCTGCCAGCCATCTCATGCCTGTGACAACAGTTCCTAAATACTAGAACAAAATTAGCATTTGACCTTTAGAAAGTTAGCTCAGAATGCAAGTGCATGTCTTAAAACTCACGTAGCTCATCTTTTCATGTCTGAGAACAGCACAGAAGTGTGCAGCTTAGCGAGGTTGATTTACTTGAGCGGAAATATTAACTGTACGGTGTGCACAGCACACCATTTCAACAACAAAAAAAAAGATATTAAGTGTTTAATAATATCAGAATGGTAATTAAATTACCTTTTTCATAATTTGGGGGAAAAATTGAATTGAAAGGAAAATTTATCCTTCTAATTTAAAAAAAAATAGCCCATTGTTTCACCTCAGTTCTGCAGAAACAATGATTTACGTTTTGTTGCCATTTTTAAAAATGTGTTTTCACATGAGAAAAAAACCACTACAACTTACAGAGTTGCTAGATATAGATATAGATATAGATATAGATATATAGATATATCTAGCTAGATATGCAATTGCATCACAATTCTCCATCACAAATTTCTTTTACCTTTTTTTCACTTCCTCTTCCCATGTAATGGGAGGCCCCTAATAGAGAGGTTTAAATCGGGAGTGTGCTTTCCTTGGACTCTATCCAAGGACCTCTAGAGAGCACTGCAACACATACATTCTGAATTATCTTCTGTACGTCCCTCTCTCTTTTAATGTTTGTTAACTGGGAAAGAATGTAGACTTTTGTTGTGAGGCCGAAAATTTGCTCCCATTTGTTTAAAAAGATGAGATGCCTTTCTAAAACGACTGCAAGCTAACACTGTCAGTTATTTCACTGAATATTTCTTTATTTTCTCTAATTAACTAAAAAGTAGATGCATTCGCGTGGTTTAGTATAGCATCACTAGAATTCAGATAATTTGGTAAGTTGAGTTGGTTCTTTTTAAAGATGAAGCAAAATAAGATTTCCAGTATTCTAGTTTCACAAAGGGTTTTTCAAGTTCATTTATAAAACCAGAAACTTAAAACAGATTGCTAATCCAAATGCTACGGTAGCTAAAAATGCCGTGATGAAATACACTGTTGAATAATGCAGATAGATAGACTGTAGGGATGGGAATTACTTCATGGGATTATTCCATGGCATCTTGGACATATGTTTCCCACACATGGAAACAATATCACAGAAGGGTGAAACCCCCAAGGTTCTGAATGAGACAAAGCTGTTATCTGAGACTCTTTGTCAATCCTGAGTATTTCTAGTGGAAAGAGCATTTTAAAAAAAAAACAAAAACATGTAATTGCAAGAAACCATGGACACAAGTTCCCAATTCTCCTTCAGCTACGAAGTGTCCAGTGTTGACAGAACACCATCCACTGCTGGAGTTGTTACAGTTCCCCAAGTAATGGCAACCCTTGTTGCATGTTATCAGGTTTCCAGGAAATGAAACTAGGCAGCTAGTCATCCACCACCTAAAACAGTAAGGATTCTAAATACATCATATACATGATAATGGTTCATAATACCATCTAGACCCCAGTGAGTGAGTTCTCTAGTGAATACTCACATAATAGTCCATTAGTTTACAGAACAAACAGATGTCACTCAAATTTCCTGTCATGGTATGAAATTTTATTAAAAAAAAAAAAAAACAACTTTGGAGTTACAATAGCTCAGAAAAAGGGATGGAAAAGCTTACTGGAAACAAAGAGTAAACATTAGGGATAATTTTTTAAATTGTTAGTCATCTTTATGCTTCTGCTTGTCAGAGCTAAAATGCTAGGGCTTATACTTCATACCACTATCTCTGCAACAAGCTGTGCTTTAGGAAATGTACTTTGTTTTAATAGCTGCTTTTTCAGTGGTATCAAGTGGTATAATGCTCAAGTCTACTCATATCATAGTGCCTTGGTTTTGTTTATTTTTCTAAAGGTTGCTCCAAAGCACTTTAGGGTCTTCATGAAGTCAAGGGCAAAAAATGCAACACTTACAAATTTGTAGTATGTTCTTTTCTAAAGGCAATGAAATTTTCTTCAGTGTAAAATGGTTACGACTAGTATGAATCTTTAATTTTCACTGTTTGCCCATGCATATTAGCTTTTAAAACAGAATTAATTTTCCATCTACTTGAGTGTACTTACAATTTGTTTTCCAAAAATGAAACTGTGTTTTCACTTCCTGTGAGAAAGCATAGAAGGTTGCTATGGGCTGGTGTCCTGGTTCTGGCCAGCATGGAGCTAACTTCCCCAAGCAGATTTATCTCAAGCACATTATTGAATGTTTAATCTAAGGTATCAATAGATACTACTTCTATTTCATTTTAAAAGGAAACAGCTTCAAATATAATTGACATTTTAAATACACTGTGCTACAACATACTACTTTAGCAAGGAATATGAAACATGACACAAGCAAAGCAACTCAATTAAATGACAGAATATTTTCCGTGTTTTGTGCAATGAAAGTGTTTTTAAAGACAGAAAGAATTCTATTTGCATGTTGTCTCCATAATACAGGCCTGCACATTGAAGCTGCATAGATAACAAATGTATATTCTGTGAAAAAAGAAAAATAATTCCGTACGCAATAGTTTATTCTGAATAACCAGGAGTCAAATATTACAGTAGAAAACATTTAGAAAAATGGAGAAGTAGAAAAATAACATCCTTGTGGAGCAAGAAAATGTAGTCCTTGCTAAATTACTTTGCCTGGTATGGTGTGGTAATTGTTAAAAGTTTTTTTATGATAATAGAATTTCAACATTGAATAAATATGATCAGAATACATTTAACATTTTCTACAACAAACTGCTTTAGGAATTCTCATTTTGTTTTGATAGATGCTCTTTAAGTGGCAGAGAAAATATTACAATTACTGATATAATAACATTCTTGTTTTACCAAATTTATTAAAAGTATCTCCAAAGGTAGAAGAGTTCACAAATACATAATTCAGAATAAATCAAATTAACATGTCCCACTTTATAAATGTAACTTTTTCCACTGACAACTGAAGTTAATGACTCCTTTGTTCTGCTCCACATTTTTCTTACTTGCTAAAAGATTTTTAAGTTTGTGAGACATACCCAATAAATTGAATTCCCAAAGGACTTATGTTATTCTTTTGCATTTTTTATGTCTCAGCATAAGAAAGAACCATTGACAGCTATATCCAATTCAATAAATCTGAAAAAATATCAAATTAATCACTGGAACAGGCTGCCTAGGAAGTGGTAGAGTTACCATCCCCGATGGTATTTAAAAGATGTGTTGATGTGGCGCTTAGGGACATGGTTTAGTGATGGACTGGGCACTGTTAGGTTGGACTCGATGCTCTTTTCCAACCTAAATGATTCTATTATAATAAGGTCTTTTTTAAGTCCACTCCCTCCACATCTGTTATATAGTATTGTGGATGCCATGTAAATTCCTCTTGGACTGTGCTGTTGTTCCCAATTTGTGATCAGGGAGTCTGTGGAAGCTTACAAGGTGGCCACACTGACAGCGAGTGTGAAGTCTCAAACCCGAAATATAGCTGTCAACTTACAGGAGTGAACATACCACTCTATCTTTCTTTATGGTAACATCTGCTTAGCTTGATGAAAAAGAAGCCACATTTAATTGAACTAACTTGAATGTCATAGTCAGACCCTCATCTAACATATCTACTTTAATTAACATGTAAATCAAAGGGGAAAAAAAAATGGAAGAAGCAGCTCCTTGCCACCAAGTGCTGAGCTTCCTGAGTAATTCTCTTAAGCTTTTCCATCACTTGGGAAATTCCCATTAATTGAGGCATTCAGGAAAAAACAATCAGTGGTAAGTTATAGCAACAGCCACAAGAACATAAATATTAAAAGGTACTCAGAAATGAAGTCTGTAGAACGGATGCTGACACTGTAGTCAAATCACAGTCCTCTTTCTGTCTCCCTATAGCTGCAGAACATAGTCACACAGTTCTTTAGGATGATAATTAAAGGGCAGGCTTCCAGAAGACCTAAAACTACACATAACACTCAAGGTGCTGTTTCTCCAGGTAGCATGGTAAGGCTTATGTTAATCATAATAGGAGAGAGGAAAAAAAAAAAACAATAACTAAAACCAAACACAAACAAAAAGACGTGAATCTTTCCTACCAAACATTTTGCATAAATTCACATATACAACAAGTTTACTTGGAAAATACACCAGTTCTTTGCAATACTTTTACCAGGGAAACCATTTATTCATGCTAGTCAGTACAAATAAAAATTCCTCAGGGAAAAAAAAAAACCAAAAACCAATCAACAAACAAGTTTTAAAGGATTCTACAGAATGTCTATATTTTAAATAATTTTTCTTTTATTTTGCTCACCTCCCACATCACACTCAAAATAACATTCATCAAGGAAGTTATTGTGGCAACATTGGCATCAACTGTGAAATATTGATCTCATAATTGTATTTAAGCTTTTAAAACATACTTCCTGACTGAAACAATTTAGGAGCTTGTAAAATAGAGATTAAAAGAGGAAGGATAATCTCCTATTTCAGAATTCACCCTTTCCTGTAAAATTTCAAAGATCTTTTCCTGGAACCACTGCGGTGGTTCTGGAGAAGTCATCTGTGGTCCTGGAGAAGTCATTCCTCATCATACTGAAAATATTATTTGGTTCCCTTATCTTGTTCAGAAGTAACATGCATCTAGATTTTAATCTTGTTGGGGCATAAATTGTCAGTCATTATATCATGCTTAGAATCATTCATATTGCCTGGTATGTCTGCCTCCTATTATAGAGCAAATAATAACAACAACCCTAAAAATAATTGAGACAATTACCTTAGTGAATTGTACACCTTTCAGAGCCTGTGAAGCAGGCAGTCAGCTTCACTTGGTTGGAAAGTGACAAGTTTTAAAACTTCCAGTAAAATGCAATTTCTCATTCATCCTCTTCTGCCTATGATTCAGTGCCTTGCAGATTAAAGTTTCTCGTGTGTCTTTTTTAAAATTCATACCCAGTTTCAGAATTAGAAAGAAGATAGACATAAGCAGTCGGTGAGAGAAAATGCATCATGAGACATCACTGTGTTATTAAGCAGGCCAGCTACTTAGCTGATATTAATTGGGGAGTTGCGGTGATTTGGGCTGAGTAATGCCATACATGTATAATGGGAATTTGCTCAGTAATTTTTCTCAAGAAACTAGATTCATTTTAAGACTATAAATTTGTTTATTTGTTTGTAAAACCTGTTTTACACCTATTGACAACTTTCATTATGAGTCACTCACTACCTTGGTTGATCTACAACTCTCATTTGAGTGCATTCATTACTATACTGCCAGAAGAAACAAAATTAAACTTAATTAGAGGTCACATCACCTCCAGCTCAAGTTAATTAAAAGCCTAATCAAACCTTTTGGGGAAACAATAGCCTGTCAATGAAAAAAATGATAAGGGGAATAAAGCGCACTATACCCATGCTAAGGACACTAATATGACTGCCTGTCATTTTACATCCAGCCCCCCATTTTACCAAAANAATAAAAAATTTAAAATTAAGAAAAATAAAAAATAAAAATATAGAATAGCATATATACCCATGCTGAATAAAACAGTTTGTCAGTTTTCCTTCAGTCTAGTAAAGAATGCATATTGCAGAAATAAATGCACGAATTATACCTCATGTCTCTATGCTGCTTAGCATATAGGTGCCAACCACAAATAATTAGCTATTACAAGGTCAACTTTCCAACTTAAGTGTATTTGGGAGAAGTATGAAAAACAGCTGGAGGTCTAGCATAGCTAAATCTCAAATTAATAAAGATGAGCTGGGTAGAACTGGTAGAGTGCATAATTTGACTGTCTGTCAGGACATCCATGTTCTCAAATTGCACAGACCTGCTCTGTCACCTAAGAAGGCCACTGCCTCACTCAGCTTTTTTTTTTTTTCTATTTTAATCATCCATTCTTTGTCCCAAGACATATCTCTAACTCGAGCAATTGCATCATTCTTAGGGTGCTGATGCCCTGATGCAAGTCTGGTTCTTTCAGTGCTATCTATCATCATCAAGTTTCAGAATAGTATCTTCCATTGCTACAAAGACAAAAATTTCTGCAAGTGAATGACCATTTCTGTAATTATGGCTCACACAACTGACTCCTTCCTTGGGCTTTATATATAATACTCAATATTCAATATGAAAACCTCATCTTGTGCCAAACTGACAGTTTGGTTTCATCCCTGTTCTCTACAGAATGAGCTAGAATTCATAGAAATGAGTGTACTTTTGACATTTTTGCTTGTCCTTACCCTTATTATGCTTGTCCTTATAATCATGCCACAGAATGATTAGCTGTTTAAGCTGAGCTGAGCAGGTGGTTATCATCAAAAAACTTTTTGTGACAAGCTTTCAGAAAACATGTTTTGATTTCAGTTTTGATTTACAAAGAGAATCCAAAGAAGAAAATCCTAATGTTTAATTTTAAAATAAAAATTAAAAATAAATTAACTTAAGTTTAATTTAAAACCTTATTCTTGGTAGTGTTGTTGATATCTGTTTTGGTTCACTCTTTATATAATTTCCTTATATATAAAATATTTTTACTCCCACATAACCCTAATTTAAAGGCATGATCTACTTAGTTGAAAATATGTTTTCTATTTGTGGACCAAATGAAATCACAAATACAGATGTGTTTTCCTGGCTTGTCCCAGAGTAGTAATTTTCCTTACTTATACATTTGAAGCATCTTGTTTTACCTAAGCAGAATAAAAATAGCATAACATGGAAAAGTAGAAAGCAAATTGGGAATAATTTCTAATACTGGATACATCAACATTTCAATTTAGTATTCTCTTTCTCTTATGACATGTTTTTAGAAAGGAAATATTAGAAAACATGCACAAATTTCTTTTCCTGCTACAATTTTCTTGTAAATGTTATTCCCAATTTCAGAGCCAAGTGGAACTATATAAAATGGCACACAGATGATTACATCTGAACAAATGTTTAATACAGATGAACATTCCAGTTGCAAATCCGGGATGAAATATAGATTTATTATGTTTGGATCTCAGTTGGTTTTGGAAGCATTTTCCTGCTATTTTTCTTATAATAGTTCCCATCCAGCCTAACAACATGTATTGTATGCTATTCATTAAAAATACATATGTGCTTAGACTTGTGAAGGGATGTACAAGATTTCTTGATCAGATGCAGGAATTCAGATGGTTTTTCATCAGGGAGAATTTAAAGAAAATTCAGGAGAATGTTGCTTCCACTAAAAAAAAAAGCCACCGAGGTCTGCTATAAATTATGTCATACTTTTAGTGGCTACAGAATCGGGCTTTTAAGCAAGAATAAATAAAAAGATGGGAATTTCCCAAAACTTAATGCCCACCTTTGAGACTGAATTAAGAGACACTTAAAAACAGTGAATACCAGAAAATATAACCCAAAGGCACTACTTTTAAAGTTCATGAATGTTATGAACATTCATGAATCCCTCCCTGATAGAGAGATATATAATCCAGTAGATGCCTGCTATGGACAGCTTCATGGCATATAAAAACATTTATAGAACAATAAAATCTTGCACATTACCAAAAGATTTTCTTGTTCTAGCCCTATGTCTTCCTTTGCATGTACAATATATTAGTACAGAAAGAAAAGAGAAGAGCAGCTGAAGGCTGGCACACTGTAAGGCACTGGAGCAGAAGTAGTAGGATACTACTGAGATTGCTCAGGGTTTAAGTAGCTCTGTGTTGTCTGGGAGCGTCTGAGTGTGAGACCTAAGCCTCACTCAGACTGAATTCTTCATCTGGTGAAAGAGCAAGCCTGACTTGCAAAAATTAATCTCCCCTAGCAATTTTATTTTTTTTATTTAATTTTAAGTATGTGGTTATGGTTAATAGATTGGTGATAAGCAAAAGACTGAATGACTGAATTTGTGACCAAGGTTATAAATGTGGGGAAAAGTAGCCCGAAGTGATGGATGTCAGGAAAGAAAATGTGTCATAAAAGAAAAGCATATATATGCAGATTAAAAAGAAGGTACATTGAAAAGAGAAAGGAGGAAGTAAAAATCAATGAAAATAAAATATACATAAAGTGAGTCCTAAAAGGATGCTTGTGTTTTGTCAGATGGATTCATCAATCTATGAAAAGAAATAAAAATATAAAGCAGTGAAATAAAGAATCAGCAAAGCTGTGCTGGAAATACACTGGAGCTTCCCTGGGGCAGGACAGTGCCTGAGGCTTCTTTCAACTCTGCTGTCACGTGCTCTGGAGCTTTGATATCTTTCTTTCAGAACAGAGGAATATGTTTTTTGCACAGCTTGGTAATATCTGTAAATTCTCATACAAGTTTAAGGTAAAGATGGGTCCTGCTCATAAAAACCACATTCTGAGAATGTTGGTAGCTGAGAGAACATGGTGCACTGTTATATTCCTGTTGAAGAACAACCAATTATTCCAAATCCAAGCTGTTTTAAACTTTAATACATGATGTTAAATTGCTTGCCTGTAGCTTCCAGTCCATCGAATATAACAGAAGGAAAAACAATCTCTCTAGCTGTAGCTGGTTCAAGGAACCTTTATGGAAATGAAAGACTGACAGAACAAAGCTGGTTCTGCACACAAGAACAGTTAAAATGGATAATACTTTGCTTATGTCTTGTAAATCCGGTAGAAATAAGACTTTGTGAGAGCAAAAGCTGGATTATGAAGACTTTCTTATAGGCAAAACTAAAATTTTGCTCCAAATAAAACTCAGTCTACAATACGTATTCGCAAAGACCTGTCTGTTCATTTCCTCTATCATAATTGTATTTCTAGGAAATCTGGAAATATCAATGACCTTTCCCATTCATGCTTTAATTTTCCTTCTTGGTTGCTGCCAGAACAACTTCAGTTTTGGATAGCTAACAACACAGTTATAGAAGTTCCTAAAACTAAATTATTTTTTTTCTTTTTTCTTTCTTTTTTTTTTTAATTCCTGCAAGCACCACTAGAGAACTAAATGCATGTAGTTCTGTTTTTACTTTGTGAGTGCCTGTGTGCCTATTCACCTTCTTATGTATACAGAAACAGATTCTTTAGCACATTTTCTGTGCTTTTGGGCAAACCAAACTGAAAACAAAACCACATCTAAATTATTTCAAGGGCTGTTGGAGATTAAGACAGAATGAAGGTAAATTGAAGACAGATTATGGCAGGATGCTTGGGAAACACAGTAAGAAACAATCCATTCCAACTTCTCTTTCACCTTAAACCATACAGCTATGCACAATGACATACATGTGTACATGTACATTATCAGTGTTAGTGAAGCAGCACATACTGTTAGAGGGTTAGAGGAAACCTGGTATGGCTGTTGGTGAAATAGAATTGGTTTCAGCTAGTTTGCTTTCTAAAACTGCTGGGTGTTGCTGGCAAAGTTCTGAAAATAAGGAGAAATACATGCAATGAAATATTGAACTGAGCAGTAATGTTATAGCTGGTACTGTATTTTTTAATATCAATTGAGGTGGTATGTAATAACATTATTTATTTAAAAGCTAAAATAAAGATAAATGAAATCAACTTGGAGGAAGCTGATAAGCCAGGCCCAACTAATAATATGTGTTCATTACAGAGAAAATTATCTGATATCTGAAATTCTACCAGAGCACAGATGAATAAGAAATGTGATATTGTTAACTTCCTGAAAAGGCAAAAAACAATTGAAATCACACAGACCTCTGTACTCAAGCCATTTATAATTAATTGCTGTGGTTTGGAAGTAGATTTGAAAGGTAGTTCGTTTAATTTAGAGATGGAATTTGTAATAAACACGTGATTGGGAAGACATTGTCGGAGTAGCAAATGCTTTGTGAAAAGAACCTTTGAGATTTTACATCTTTGAACTCTCATTCTCTAAGAAAGCTTTAGAATGAGGAAATGTTCATATTCATTAAAAACTAATATTATTTAATAATCAGCCTGGGAGAGAGTAGTGCTGCAGATTTGTTATACAGCCTGTTTTCTGAGCTTCCTGTAGCCAGTTCTACCAGGCAATAGGTTGTCAAAACATAGACATTCAGGATTAATCCTAAATTAAGGATTTCCTAATGCAATTTTGCTCCTATGCAAAATTCTGAAATTTAAATCAACACTGAATTTCATCAAAGCAGCTAAAATGGAGATACAACCTAGCAAAGGAAGAATGGCACTGTGCCAATGGCTCTATACCAGGTGGCTCCACGTACAGATGAACTGATGGAGCTAACTGTGATTTCTGACCAGACTACCTGCTATGTCCTGAAGCCTTAAATTTGTAGTGTCTGCTTGACAGTTCCTTAAATTGTTTATACATTTAAGTTCTTCAAACTGTGGCAAAAATACACCTCTTCCAGGTTGGAAAACATTTTCCTCTACTGATGTGGCTAAAATGGGCCTGGTTTTTTTGTGATCAAATTAAGACTAAAAGATTTGGGACTCCTGAGTCTACAGATTAAAGGTCTGAGAGGGTATAAAAATCTAGAAATCATGATTTAATTCAAATAATAAAAATGGTGTAGAACTGCAGTAGATAGGTGTAAAGTTATAAAGATTTCACACCTTCTCTGTTCAAACAGCTTCCAGGAATGACCTACATACAGTGTTCTTGCTTTGGAGCAGAAGAAATAAAAGTCCATCCCAGAATTATTTGCAATGGGTTCTATAAAACAGAAAGAGACACTGATCCTACATGTCCTACAGATGCTTTTACTGGCTGCCTTCCAGATCAAGGGCCTGTTTAGCTATGTGTTCATGCCCTAAAATGTAGAGAATATAGATGTAGCTTAGGTGGAATAGTTCTTCCTACTAAAAGAACATTTCTAGGGAGATATTTTCATAACAGGTATGTAGGCAGCAAATCTTTAATTGTTGTTGTGAGTCTGCTTCTGTTTGGTGTTCCTCACTGAGCTGAAATGAAGGCAAATTCTGCTTCAGATATTGAAGTCAATCTGTCAATCAATTATTGCATATGGGATTTTTAGTATCAGTAGCTATTCTAAGGAGGCAAGGTAAATGAGTTCTTTCTTGTTACATTATTTTTATCAGGAATGGAAAAAAAGATTGAGGATTCCCCACCATCTTCCTCCTACCTCTCCGCTGAAGCCTCTTATTTTATTTCTCATCAGATCTCTTCCTTGCTCATGTCATCATTTTCATTGCTAAGCATACTTTCACAAAGGTCATTTCCAAAAACATGCACAACTCCACAGCATATATTCTACATGTTAACTTCATGCTCAATTCCATGTAGGCTTTATTTAAGTTTTCTGTCTAAAACTTTTTAAAATCTGATTTAGGGTTAAATTGCAAATAAATTTTCAGAACTACCTAGTTTATAGCAGAGACTGGATGGTAATCTTAAAATATACACTTGCTGTACTATTTAGGGAAGTTTAAAAGACTGTTTCAGTCACTGCTTAAAAAAATGCCATAATCTTAACAGAACAATAAAATAAATGGGCTGTGAAAGGTTTGCTAAGTTTAACAGAACTGCTCAGTAGAAAATGAAGGAGTTTTAACCATAAGAATTGGTTTCTTCTGTCACGGTGTCATGTCATTTATAATTTGCAACAAAAAAGTTATCCCTTTTTTTTCTTCACATATTAATATCTGCCTCAGCACATTAACATTTTTTAAGAGCCTATAGTGTTTTCTTCCTCTCTTCACACTCATTCTGGATTCCTGGGATGAAAAGTACTTCTGATATACTCTAATGCTTTGTTTAAATACAAGGGGAGAGGATGAGGAACTAAATCTCTTTGCCAAGAGAATAGAAAAAGTTTAAAATTATTTAAAAGTAAAATCTGTAATATTACTGTAGCAACTTCTGCTGAGATTCCTTTTTCATTTCCTTTATAGATACTTTCTAGTGGAAAGGTTGGGGACAATAAGCACAAGCCAAATTGCACACCACTTTAGCAGCCATCTCAGATTTATAGGGTAGGTGTTCTAAGGAAGGATCCCACAGAGACACGAATGTGCATGTACTGCACAAGGAGAACTTCTAAGTAAACTTTTAATACCATATCCACAGTAGTTGAATTTATATGTTGAACATTGTAATACAGCTTTTGGGTTTTGTTATTTGGATCAGATGACTAACATCTTCACTTTGTCATTCAGTACAGTTCATGACCTCTGCTAGTATGTCCAGTTTACTTCAGCTGTTAAATGGATTAATGACATTTGTCTTGTAAACCAGGCTGCTGCTTCTTTTTCCTATTTTTATTTAACTGTTTCAGGATACTGCTATAATAGAAAGTTTCTCTGTATGCTAAATATTTGGAAATATGAAACAAGCTGCCTTAATAATGTTAGTAATTTCTGAGGTGAAAAATTATAGGTTGCCTTTGGATACAGTTGTTTTGTTCATATAGTCAGTTGGAAGTCATAGAAGCAGCTTGCCAGAGTCTATGAAACTAGTTCTTGACCTGTCTTTGGACTGGAAGTTTACCACAAAATCTATGAAAACTAGTGTATTTCACTGTTTTGTATGTTTCTGGAGCAATGTCTCAAGTTTCATAATGATTATTATTCAGTGTGCTTCAATATTGCATTTTTTTTCTTGAAAACATTCTAACAGGTGAAAGGTAGTTATTTCAGATTGCATCTCTAACAAAATAATGTTTGAGGCAGTACTTTGATGGAGCAGCTCATAAAGTGTTTATTCATTGGTATGGGCTTGTGCTCTGTACCTTCATTCAGAGGGTCCCTTAAGAAGTGAATTGCTCAAACATGACTGATAGAATACAGAAATAATAGGTAAGATTTTCAGCCATGTCCTCTTACTTTAATGGCAGTTGGCAAGGTATTAGAAGAATAATAACTTCTATATTAATGGTATAATACAAATAGATAATCTGTTCCATGAGAGAGGAGATTCCTGCTGCAAACACTGGTATGTCTCCCCAGTATAGATGATTGTACTTCTGTCTTTAGGAATAAGTTGTGTGTTTCCATACTAACAAATACAAATGCTAATTACTTATATGAGCATTTGTCTAGTGCTACTGGAGTGTGGTGCTTCATCCACATGCATACTCGCATGCTAATCTCATTGCCTGGTTCTGCTGTGGGATATTAAATCAGAATTTACAGAGAATATAAGGTATCTTTTAGCATATTAATGCAGTATGTAAAACCTTCTCATTCCCTGAGTTAACATGTTCAAAGCAGCATTTCTAAAATTGTGGACTGAGAGTTTTAAGGTTGGACAGCGTTAAACAGCTGCAACTGGCAATAGTTCACTTGCCCTAAGGTTGTGAATGGAAAATTACTGGCTGCATGTGTTTATTCTAGTCAGGAAACTGCTAATTACCTCTTAATTGCCAACAGGAGATCATTTCCTTCAGGATAAGTGAGCAGGCATTTGTGGCCAGTAATAGTCAGGTTTCACTTGTCTAAATGATTGCAAGCAAGTCCCACTTCAAGGTCCTACTTGAAAGTTCAGAAGAACTGACCTAGGTGCTTTCCATAAATTCACACTCCAGTGATTTTTTTTTAGTCACTGCCACAGCAGTGTCATTTTACATTTATGTCTTCATTTATGGGTCATATTCATTAATGCAAGCCTAAATCTAAATCAATATGGAACTCAGCTTTGGCTCCTCTGGTGGAGTAAAGGTTTCATACTGTAGAAGAACATTTGTTGTTTTCCTGTGACTTATTTACAGTTCGTACTGATCTGACAATATTTTCCTAACAAAACAGTCAATCTCCATGTATTTCAGAACCATAAATCATAACAAAGGGGTATGAAAGGCAAATACTAAATACAAACCTGTAAAAGCTCTATCTGAAATGAGGTTTTTCATGTTGTATTCTCCCTTTTCCATTTTCCATCATGAGGAAGCATTACACTAGAAGTCTTGTCAACAAAAGGAAACAAAGCATATATAAAGCCAAGAATTTATCATTAACCCAATTAAAATCTTCACAATCTAATAAAAATCCAACAGCATAATAATCCTGCTTCCATTACAATAATGTTAACTCTCACAATCCAAAGTAATATAAAAAAGTCTTAAAGTTATTATGGAAGAAAACTTGCTAGTGACTGTCCCTTTTTCTGTTGTTACACTCATCCATCCAACATCTTGCTAGCATGTAAGGTGAACAGCACCAGCCAAATTCAAACAGAGAGGGAGCAAAAATTCATGGCAGGTTATCAAGATCCCATAGTCTTCACAAAGAGCACTCAGTACAAACAATATATACAATGCTTTCCACCTAGCACAGGCTCTGCTTGCATTTTTATATAGTCTCATATCACAGTTTGCTCTCCCCTCCATCATGCCCTGTAAAGGTTAGGGAGCATTGCCTAGCACCATGGCCCCTAGGATCTGCAGTCGGGGGCATATCAGGTCTAAGGCAGCAGGTTGTGATCAATGGGGCAGAGTCTGGCTGGAGGCCTGTAGCTAGTGGAGTCCCTCAGGGGTCAGTACTGGGACCAGTACTGTTCAGTGTTTTCACTGATGACCTGGATGAGGGAATAGAGTGCCCAGTCAGCAAGTTTGCTGATGACACAAAGCTGGGAGGGGTGGTGACACACCAGAAGGTTGTGCTGTCATTCAACGGGATTTAGACAGGCTGGAGAGCTGGGCAGGGAGAAATGGAATGGGATTTAACAAGGGCAAGTGTAGGGTCTTGTATCTGTGGAGGAACAACCCCGGGTACCAGTCCAGGTTGGGGACTGGCCTGTTGGAGAGCAGTGTAGGGGAGAGGGACCTGGAGGACAGCAAGATGACCATGAGCCAGCAATGTGCCCTCGTGGTCAAGAAGGCAAATGGCATCCTGGGGTGTATTAGAAGGGGGGTGTCTAGTAGGTCAAGAGAGGTCCCTCTCCCTCTCCTGCACCTGGAATATTGTGCCCAGTTCTGGGCCCCTCAGTTCAGGAAGGACATGTAATCCATTGAAAGGGTCCAGCACAGGGCCACCAAGATGATGAAGGGAGTGGAATGTCGGAAAAGAAGACGCTGGGNTTCTGCTCACTCAGAACTTTGCTTCAGGCCAGAGATACTCTGCAGCATCATGGCCTTGTACTGCTAGCTATTCCCCAACAGTGGAACATCTTCCTTATGAGGACAGGCTGAGGGAGCTGGGCCTCTTCAACTTGGAGAAGAGGAGACTGAGGGGTGATCTCATTAATGTTTATAAATATATAGGGTGAGTGTCAGGAGGATGGATCCAGGCTCTTCTCAGTGATGGCCAGTGATAAAACAAGGGGAAATGGTTCCACACTGGAACATAGAAAGTTCCATCTGAATGTAAGGAAGAACTTTTTCACTGTGAGGGTAACAGAGCACTGGAACAGGCTGCCCAGAGAGGTTGTGGAGTCTCCTTCTCTGAAGACATTCAAGACCAATCTGGACGTGTTCCTGTGTGATTTAATCTGTGTGATCCTGCTCAGGCAGAGGGCTTGGACTAGATGATCTTTCAAGGTCCCTTCCAACTCCTAATGTGGATTCTGTGTGATTCTGTGATTTTGTGATTCCCAAAGAAAAGCACAAACGTGCAAACAGTGAGCAATGAATTGCCTTGCAGCTGAGTGACACCGTGGTTCAGGCCACAACAAGGCTAGAAGTGTACTTGAGATCCTGCTCAATTAGGCCAGTACAGAGTCTGAGACCTACATATGGTGAAGATAAAAGCTTTATAAGTTTGAAAAAAGCCATGGAGGAAGGGCTGAGGTACTGAATTTCAACTTAGGTTTCTTTCTGCAGATACACAAATGAATCTGCTATAATACATGTGGGAATCTTTGCAGTGGTTTGTTTGGCTCAGGAGAAACCAGGAGGTCAAAACATTCCCTTAATTACAATCTCTTTCTAATTCTTGTAATTTTAAAATGAAAATGATAGTATTATTTTACATAATGATATGCAACAAAATCTGTGTTTGAACAATAACTACAGCTAAATGCCTTAATGTTTCCCCAGATAATTAGTTTCAGCTATGGTGTTTTACTCTCTCTTCCACATACGTATTTATATGCACATTCTCAGTGGGTACATTGTGTCACAGTGTTTATACTGTAAAAAGAGGGACTTTTTTTAGAATTACTTCTGTTTAAAGAATTCTAGAATTGAAGGTAAAAAGGGATATGTATGAAATACAATTTATTTTTTAGTATTAACAGTAATCTCTTGATGCACCTACTAAAACATGTATCTCTACTATTGAAGATTTACTTTAAAGAAAGTTAAAATCACATAGTGTTATGTCCTCTGTGCATGTGCAAGGGAGGATGGTAAACATGCACTGTTGAAGCAGCTTGAATTTCTTCTAGTATTTTAAATCCTGTGTGTAGGAGTTTGGTTCATTTTTCACCATCTACATTGTTAGCCCTTCACTGAAAACTTAAAAGGCACCACCCATATTGAAAGGGCTTTGTAGCTCATTAACAAGGTTCAGAGAGTTGTTTTGAGTTGATACAGTTGAGGGCAGTCATTCAGTTACATTTTTTTTGACTTTTTGACATGTATTACCTTTATTGAAAGGGTAACAGAAGGGTGGCAAGTCGCAGTATCAGGTGAATGTTCAGTTGAATCTCAAAAGAGGAATGAAATAGATGAAACAGAATAAGAGGCTGAATTTTTTTACAAAATTTAGATAATGTATTTCATTAATGATACTGAATTAGAGATTTTACAGCTCAAACTAGCTGACCAATCATCATCATTTATGCAATATTTCAGCAAAAGTTTCTATCTGATTTGAATACTCACATTTATTCATTTTTCACAAATCTGTTTTGGTTAAATGAATCGAGTGGATATGTACATATGATTCAAGAGAGTTGTTGTGTTTTTTTCAGTTTTCCTGTTCACATTAAAATATTACATATTGTTGCCTTTTAAGTCCTCTGTCATTTTTACTTTAGTGCACAACTTCATGACTCTTGAATTTGTAGCAAGATGTTTTTTTTAAAAAAAGTCATGAGGGTTTTTCTTAAAAGTCTAAATAATCCCTTCCTCCCTCTTAAAAATTTCTGTTGTTGTGATTTCCTTACTGCATTAGACAATGGCAGTATATGATGACAGTCTTGTAATTAGGTTTTAGTTGTGTGTTCAGTTCATATTAACAGGTAGCTTCCTCACTCCCCATCTGCTGCCTCAACAGGCAAGTGAGAGTTGCATTCCTTATGAAGTGATGTAACCATATATTTACTTGTGAGTGTTCCTATAAAGCCTCAAGAAGTTGAAGACCATTGGAGGCCAAAATCTGAATAGTTTTATGAGAACAACAAAGGCCATACATCTCTAGTTAAGTGCTATTTGGAGTTTTGATTTTACACCTTCTAATATCTGTATATGAAAATCAGTGATGTGTAAAACCTCATGCTTGATGGTTTTAAGTACAGTTATTACATGCTCAGTAATCTGCTGCCATCAGTAGCTGTAGCTGTGAATCTATTTCATAAAGACTGGTGATTTCAGGATTGTTGCATATACAAGTGAGCTTGCAAATGGGAATTACTGAATTCTTATCTGGGCTCCTCTTCAAAAGTCTGAAATTGTCATGATGTATGAATCAGGGCTGTGTTCTAAGCAAAGTGTTTCAATGCTGGCATATCTTCAGTTTATCAGCCATGACAAGGAAGTAAGAGTCAAGCTTAATTTATAGGAATATGGCAGGCATTTTAAAAAATTAAATTATTAAGGGCATCTGACAGAACTCTGCTGTACTAGCACAGAACCAGTGTGTCAGCCTGCAAAAGATTCTTTTAGAATCTTTAGAAGTATCTCCTAAGAATAAATAAGAAGTAAATAATTGTAAAAGAACATTCAAGAACACTTTTTTAGGCTTCAAATTTTTTCTTTTTTTTTTTTTTTTTGGCATCCTGATCTAATAATTTGCTTTAACTGTGGCATCCTTCTTGTCAAAACTGTTGCAGCATTAGTTCATGAGCTGCTGAGGAGCAGCAAATTTTGATTGCTAACTTTTTCTCCCCTAACTTACTGCTAAATACCTAATTTATTATTATTCAATAGCCTCTTACATTTATGAGAATCTTACACAAGTACTAGTCCTGATGTCATTTAGATTTTATTCATGTCATCTGCCCCTTACTAATCCTGTACACGTCTACAAAATCCATATGGATTTTCTGCAGACAAAATTCATCCATTGGTCAAAATCTTCACCAAATATCATAAAAACAGTTAGCAGAAGAGCAGAAAAGGGTTGGAGGCTTCAAAAGTTTTTGTAGTTGACTTAGTTCTTGTTTCTAGTAGGCACAAGTCTGTTCCCTGCAGCATTTGTGTAACAGGGTTGAAGGAGTAGAAGCTTGTTGGAATAGGAATCCAGGCAAGGGTCTTTAATTACTATTAAATTGGAACAGATAACCTTTTGGTGTTGTGAATCATGTCACAAAAACTGCTTTTTAAATTCAGTTTGTGACTGCATAGTGAAATGTCATTATAAGACAGGATAGTGCCTTGTAGGCACTTGCTTTGAAATCTTGAAAGTAGCTGTGTTAGTGTGCTCCACTCAGCAGGGTAAGGTGTTTGGGATGCAACTCCATGCTGAAATCTCAAGCCAAGTCAACAAGTGTGATGATCTGGTGCAGATTAAAGGTACTGTCAACAACAGCAAGAGAGGATAAACTTGCTGACTTGATTTTGATTTGAACTGAAACATGACAAAACCTACTCTAATCTGTGCAGGCAAAAGGACAAACACCGTCACATATTCTACACATGGACCATGCCAAAAACATGTACTAAGGGCTGAAAGCTGGTGACATGTTAATTCATTTTCATGCAGCAGGTCTTACTTTTTGAACATTATAGTATGATATTAAGATAATACAAATATGTCTCTTCAAAAGCTGGTGGGGAAAATGAATTGTCATCTATGATATATTTTACTTAATTTTTGTAACTTATATTTTAAAATAATAATAGGTATGGTTTATATTGTACAAATGCATAATATATACACACCAGATAGCAATTTGGAAATATTACATACAGCTGTATGTAATATATTGCTCACAGCACACCTTGAATTCAAGGAGCATTTCAAAGAACACAGTGAGTTTTTCTATCCTTATAATGGAACGCCTTTTTTTTTCCATGAATGTGTTTTCTGTTGAGATTAATAAACTAGGATTGGGACAACACATCTCTCAAACGATGCAGTGCTACAATTTTTTGTTCTCTTTCCACTACTATATTAAAGCATTAATATTAAAAGCTAAAATTGCTTGTGGTTTAGAGTGCTTATGAAAAAATCACAGATGTCTGAAATAACTGTAAAAACATAAATACTTTGTATTTTTGTCAGTAATAATGTCCTTCCATTATAAGACAAGCAGAAGATGCTTCTTTTGCATTTAAAACCTGAATTACTGTCATAAAGTTTCTAAAAATATCTATTTTTAGATTAGTACAAGGGGATTACATGTTTATAAAACATTACTTGCTTATATTTCCTGGAAAAATGCTCCCAAAAGATCTAGAGGCAATATAATTGAGATGCCAGACTCAACCAAAGAGTTTGATATCCTGCAATGGAACTATCTTGAAACTCCCTCACACTTCAGTTTTTCTATTTACATAGAAAAAACTGAAGTTTAGCTTGTTAAAAAAAAACTAATACAAACTAATAATTTGATTTTTAACATAATGTGTAGAGTGGCTTCATCATTTAAGTCCTAGGATATATATAATGCTTCTTTGTCTTCTTTCACAATATCACTTCTTTGTATTTGTCTATGTAATGATCAAACTCAAAAATGCAAGGTTTGATTTGCTATTTCAGCTATGTTTCACCCATATAAAAGTCCCAAGTTTGCGTGTCTGGGGCAGAATTTGTGAACTGAAAATGCTCCCTTCCTCCCATCCACCCCTAATTTCAGCAAGTAGCTGATCAGGCCCAAAGGCATCTCTCCAGAGAAAGCAAAGGACAAAGGGAATGGCCACCTAAGGCCATACAACAGCACAGCAGCCATCTGAAACCTACGGATTACTTCCTCCTCTTTGTCAGAATTTCTATTCTGTCATGTATTTCACCTGAAAAATATCTCTGGCACATTGTGGAAGATAGTGGTGTGCTGGTTTTGTCTTAAAAGTAAGTGAGAGATGTCAGTATTGAGCACTCTCACAGTCTATTTTGTTGGATTCTGGTGTGTCTGTTGAGCAAATTAAGCATTGTGCTGAGGAGTGATGTTTACTGCTGAAACCTGAAGCTCCCTTGTAGTACAGCTGGAAAGACACCTTGCATTTAAACATGTAAGGTAAGGGAGAGTATAGAGCTGCTTTGGAAAGAAGGAACATCTCTCTGTTGAGGAATGCTCTTCTTTGCTTTGGTCATTGTCTTGGAAATCACTTTGGGCACACCTTGCCAAGTAGCTCATGTGAGGAAGAGCTACCTACCTGCTGATCTCAGGTCTGTAATCAGCTACCTAGAGTTTTAAACTCATCTCTTCTACTACAACAAAATCTCTTTGACTGATAGACTGTCAGGATATCTCAGGTATCATTTATCCCGATTAAAAGAAGTAATGATTTATTACTTCTGACTGTTTATAGATACCAAAATCCTCTTGAGGGTAATTGAGGTCTAAATCATCAAAACGTCTTAGACTCTATATTCCAACATAATTCCTACAACAGTAGTAACCTTATCTGCAGTGTATCATTCAGTTGTACAGGACTGTATGAGTATTTCCCATTCCTAGAGCAATTTCTTTTGCAGCATACGGCATGAGGTGTAGTTTTATGCCTATATATAGCAATTTGATCACGATATATATATGTCTTGCATTAAATACATTTGTAAATAACAGAAACTATCTTGATGAACAAAGCAAAACCATCTACTATTAGTCTTTTTCTACTGGTTTTCTTCATTGCATTCCAGCATCTACTTTCGAACTCTACTTCAATAAACAGCAAGACAACTCTGTAAAAGAAATAGAAGTAAATTACTGTGGATTTTTCTCTAAAGTATATCTGCTGCCATCTGTTGACTTCTGAAGTACTTTCTAGTCTTAAATAAAATACAATCAGATTATCAGATGTTATACATACAATTGAACCTCTTAACAGCACTTTAAGATATTGCCAATTAACCACTTGAAACTGAGCCATATGTTTCCACTTTGTAATAATGAAAGACATGCAGAAAATGCTAGAATCTGTGAAAACTCACAACTACTTAACATACATGGTACAAAATAATTTACATAACTATCAAGGATAATATTTGTAGTTAAAATCAGTTTGAAATTGCTAATGCTGCAAAACAGTGTTAACAGGGAGATGTTGAGTATTGAGATGTAGTATGGATGGAATAATAATTTCCGGCAATGTGGGGTCAAAATTTGCAGCTGGGTTTAGTTTGATTTTAGGAAGAGTGGTGGGTTTGTGCTTGCTAATGCAAATATACAGAATTCATTTGCAAATTCAAAGGAGAAAAAAACTACTTTGTGAAAGTGTAGAACACTATAACACAGTAAATCCGAGGCTATTCTACATAAATACTGTTCATTTGTTGTGCTGCAAACAGAACTGAAAATTTTTATTGATTCCTTCCAGTTTTTCTCCTTCTGTATTTAGAAATCTGTGACTCTTATTAAGAGAAAGGCACTTGCTTCCTCGTATTTACAGCAGCATCCAAAAGTATTAGTTATTGACATAGATATAGAATTTTTTAAAATGTCTTATTTGTTGCAGTTAAATAGAAATTATTTAATAAAATGTTGCTTGTTCTAAGATTTTCTTTTTTAGGCCAAACACTTATGCATTTCTAATTAATACTATCATGGCATGTTGTATCTATGAGCATTAAGATGCATTTTTATATTAAGCTATATTTTTTATATTTTTTCTGAAGTTCTATTATACTTATCTCTTATAAACTTCTTCATCCAATAAACAATGATGCCTTCTCTCTATCCTTTTTCTTATCAGTTTGTAAGAAGAAACATATGCCCTAGTGTGATGAATGAAAGTGCACTTTTCCTGAAATGTGCATTTTTGTTCTGATTTCTTCTATTTTGAGCATATTCTGGACAATGCTTTGATCCTTGCTGCTGATACAGGAACTGAAACATTACTCTAGCAGACATTTCAAAAGGCATAAAGTGTCTAAAATGCAATAATTATCCTTTAACCTGCTTTACTATAAAGAATGAACGTAGTAGTCTAAGGAACATCAGTCAGTGCACCTATTTGCTACCTTCTGAACAGTACTGAAAATTCTTAGCTCTCTGAAGATGAAAAAAAGCCAAACATAGCCTAAAAATATTGGTATTCCAAAAGTATTAAGGACCCTCAAAAACGCAAGTGCTACTTAGAGTCCCTTTGTGCCATCACAGTTTTACCATTTCTCCTTCTGTTCCACAAGAAACCTCATCTTTTAGCTAACCAAGCTTATCAGCTTGTGGTCCGACGCACAATGGACAAACACCAGCCAGATCACCTTGGCCAGGTGACCAGGGAGAAAGAACTTTAGAAGTGTTCCCATGAGAACCAACATTCACGTGAGAAGGGAAGTACAACATTCCATGAGAACTGAACCTTCATGTGTGTGGGAAGTCATAACACTGTGATAGTGTAACAGGGAGGCGTTGCTAGTCAATCAGGATGGTCAGTCACCCACCGTTAGCCAGTCAGGCTCATGAGTCCAGCAAGGCTCAGCAAAGCTGTATGTGTTGGCCCCACGTGCAGCGACCCAAGCTTGGGCCTGATGCAGTATATAAGGAGGCTGACTTGGTGGTGCAGGGAGACACACGCCAAGCGTACCTTGAAGCTGCAGGGAAGCCCTGAAGATGCTGTGCCTGCCTCCCTTCACTGCTCTGATGTGCACCCTTATCATCCTGCTGCTCGGCGGTGTTCAAAGATCCCAGGGCTAGTAAGACTCTCTTAAAAACCTGTTATATTCCTTAAAACGGCCTAGCAAGGCTTTCTCTCTTACAATTGCTATATGCCTGAACACGGCTTAGTAAGGCTTTCTCTTAGCACTGCTATACACCAGACAACTGCTTAGCAAGGCTTAAAACAATAGAAGTTGTAATATAATTGCTGCTGTGATGTGGACTCGTGTTTGTGTGTTGGAATCCTCTTAAAAGGACCCTGTAACTTCAATGGTAACAATAGCACTCTGAACCAGATATATTGTTCCAGTGGATAACACAGTATCACCTCTGTCTGTGGTTTAGGCTGTGTCCAAACTCATTCTCATTTGTGACTTAGAGTGAGCTCTGGATGTTGTGCTCCTTAGTCACTGGCAATGTGTACAAGTATTTACGATGCTAAAGGAAAAAAGTCACTTCTGTATCTTTAAAGGTCAGTTCACATGTCAGACTACGTATTTTCTAGGTGTCAGTCTCATCAGTTGGATTTATTTTGATCCAGTGTACATTTGCTGTCATGTTTTATGGAGAAGTAAATAGTATGTTTAAAGCAAATGCACGTTTGTTTATCTGTCAGTTGCTTTGGCTTAGATTAATCCTAGCTTGTTACAAGAATCACAGATGTCATGTGCTGTCTTAGTGCATAATGAGTCCTGAGAAGTGATGCTTGCTTTCCCCAAGAGGAACTGATCTCAGTTGGCCTTACCATTTCTCAAGGACGTGGCAGTTGTGAACTTTGCCCAAAAAGAAAGACTCCAGGACTTCTTAGGGATATTCTGAATAATTTTCAATGCTATTAGATTGATTTTTTGTCTTTTAAATGTCTTTTTCAAGTTCCCTGGTTTTATCTCCTTTATTCACTAACTGAAGAGTAGAAACTGGGGACCTGCTAATAACTGCTATCAATAAAAATTGAACTAATTAAGTTTCAGGCATAATCCCCTATTATTATAAGAGGGCTCAGTGCGATATGAGATAATGGAGTAATAAACCCCTGAAAATTGGGATTTAGCAGGGAAATACCAACAGAGCTTGGAATGAAGTGTTGTGATCTTAGTGAGACAATAAATGTTTAATCAGCTGCTACTGATAAATTTTAAACACCAGAAAGGCCTGGGTACAGCAACAACAGAGTTAAGTTTAGGCATAGATTATTTGCAACTTTGCATCTCAATTATTTTCAATAAAAAACACCAAAAAGCAGAAGTTCTGATTTAGGGATCGTCAAAGAATTTTAAATGTTAACAGATAGTGAATTAGGTGCAAGTATAACCAGAAGCCTCTCTGCCTACAGTAATAAGTAGAATTTAGATGATCCTTTTTCCTGTAATTCCAAGATATTATATATAGAATGCTTACATTTCAGATCATATGCTGTTATAGTGAAAAAAATATCGGAGCAAAATATTCTGACCCTTTCTGAAAAGTTTGTTTAAAAGCTCAATTAATAGCTGAATAGCAATGTCAATGACCACAATGTTAGAATTATCTCTTTCTCATAGCATATTTTTGGGTTAATTTTTATGATGATTCCAGAGGACTCAATTTCTTACATCATCAGCCCAGAGCAAATGTGTAGCAGTGAGTTTCAGAATGTTATAGTGCACAAATAAGTAATTGCCAACTTAGCCTCTTCAACCAAGATAGTAGCTGAAATGAATGCTGATAATTATGTTTACAAAATGACACATAACAATTTAAAAGATTTTGGGTGGTTATGTCTGGCTTTAAAAGATGTTTATTAATGAGAGCTACACTACTTTTTTATTAGATCCAGATTAGTATGTTATGAAGAAATTATTCCTTCTGAATTCTGTGTTGCATAGATATTTATCAACCTGATCATGGAATCATAGAATTGTCTTGTTTTGAAGGGACCTGTCAGATCATGAACTCCAGCCTAACTTGCAAAAACCACTAAACTGTGTCCCTAACCACTGCATCTACCTGTCTTTTAAATACCTCCAGGGATGGAGACTGTAGAGAACAATTAGGTCTCCCCTCAGCTTCCTCGCCTCCAGACTAAATAGCCACAGTTCCCTCAGACACTCCTCATAACATTTGTCTTCCTTTTCCCTCACCACCTTATTGCCTTTCTCTGGACATGGTCCAGCACCTCCATGTCTTTCCTGTACTCATGTGCCACAGCTCTAAAGTTTGTAGTTAGGGAAGAATCTTAGGAGACATTAATCTAGAAGCTAGAGAAAGTTTTATATCAATTGAGACCTTAAATATGTATATGAAAAGGCTATTTCCTCTTTCTCTTTCTCTTTCATTTTCTACCTTGTTTTTTTTCCTTTTTCATTCTGCTCTCCTCTCTCATCTAACAGAGTGGTAGAATGCTCCAGAAGAAGGACTAGTTTTTCAAATAATATCCTATTCAACTTAAATTTCACCTTGAAAGAAGCTGGTAGAACAGTGAGTCTTTTTTGTTTGGCACAAACGTGAATTTGTTCTAATATAAAGCAGCAGAAAGTTAACGGGCGGAACAGCATATGAATCCCTGTGGTCATCAAAGACAGGTGCAGGTAGAAGGCACATCATTAATGCCATCTTCTGGGTGAGAAGAAAACATCACTAACTGATGTGAAGAGTATTTCACAGAAATACCTTCTTTATCCTCCATTTCTAAAGCAACTCCCTGCACTGCCTCCTTTTACTTTGTTTTTTAAGTCCTACAGAATTACAGTGTAGTTTTCCACTGATTTATACAGATACCAGGTGTGTAAAAGCTGTTTATTGTTCATAAAGTCCCACAATATGCTCCCAAAGAGAACCACTGGCTAAGGGCTTCCTTGGCTACTTGATCAATCTCAAGGAGCAGCAAGAGTGGGCTGCTCAGAGAGCAATGGAGGGAAAGCTGAGGGATGCAGTCTTTCAAGGGGTGCAGTCCCCTATGAACAGAGCAGAGCAGGTTCAGTGGCAGTAACCAGGGTCAGCCACAGTCCAGCTGTTGCCAGAAGAGATCATAGTGGTAAAGCACACGCAAGACCAAGTCAAGACTTCAAGTCAGCTAGTCAAAATCCATATCAGTCAATTAAATACAGAGCTGTTTCCAGAGAGTCTGGTCCAAGGTTTTATAATGTCACATCAGAGCAGACTTTGGGCACAAGTAGGTGTACCCCTGTAACAGGACAAGGAGTTCTCAGAAGAAAAGTATAGAATGGGATGGTATAGCTGCCCGTTGGTTCATGCAGAACCTGGGCAACCAATATTTGCTGTTTCTCATCACATACATCAGGAAAGTATTGAGACACAGTTTAGCTGTGTAAGCTCCATTCCAAAGACACAGTTCTCATGGAACCAGGATAGGTTAAATTAGAGAATAAATGTTCCTTTGACTGGGGTCCTGGAGTAGAGATTTGTTTCACCAGCGACCTAAACTTGATAAGAGTGGGATATCTCAAACCTGGTAGTGAAAGAAATCTTTAAGTTCTTAACTAGCTGAGGTTTTCGGCTGAGATTCAGATGTGCAGAGCAAGAAAATATCCTGTTGTTTATTTCAAAAGATCAACAAAGGTCTTTGCTGCAATTGATACCTGTATGTTTGAAATACATAACTGCCAGAGAATGCAGCACTGGAGGTGTGAAAAGATACAGGAATGAAATAATTATTCTAGGTAGGCAAACCAGCAAGCATGTCTCATGCTCTAACATTATCAATCAATACTATGCTACTTTCTTTTACTGGATAGGAACCCATATGTGACCAATATGTGACCAAGTTTAAGCAGTTTCGTTCCAAGCAAAATACTGCAAATACTCTGTGTGACTGAGTAAAATGGAGGAAGTGAAATCTGTTATCCAGTAGCATTAGAGTTCCTCAAAGTTAGGGGGTTGCTTAATTACTTACAGTTTTATATTATAATTTCTTTAGTTTGACCAGATTGGTAAAAGTTTATTATTAACTTGTGAGCTGTTTTTCCAGTTAATTCACTGAAGAAATACAAGGAAATAGAAACAAGGCAATGATGAAAGTTGTTTGTATTGTCAAGCCATAACACTTTCAGTCAGGAGATCTGAGCTGTTTACATAGCTCTGTCATGTAATATTTGTAACCTCCAGGAAATTTGCAGAAAGCAGTTTTACAGGAAATATTTCATAGATACTTATCCATTTGACAAAATCCTGCAGAAATTCACAGATAAATGCAGAGAGAGAGATAGAAGAGAGAAGTAGCTTAGGTTTCTGCAGCATGCTGCCAGGTGGCTAGAAGTCTTCCAGTTCCCCAGTTCTCTGACTCCACTGTGACTGCACCACAGTGACCACCTTAAATCTGTCATTTTCACAAGATGTGCTGCTACAATTACCAGAAAAAGTATTTTAACATTAAAAAAAAAAAAAAGAAAGAAAAGCTTTCTTCATCTAAAAAAAAAATCCCTCAGCTGGTGCAAATGACATCAAGACCTTTCAAAGCTTCAGAAAAGAAACCACTCTGCCTGACACTCTGACACTGTCTTTGAAATGTATTCGTATGCATTTGCCTGACACCATAATTAGTACACCATCAAATATAATGTGCAATAATTTAATTAGTATTCACATGGGTAAATATGTCTTGGGAAGAATTCTTAAAATAGTTTATGGAAACAGAAATTATACTTCACAGCCTTTCAGGGTTCTTTCAGTGAGCTGCCAAGCTTATGTCAGTTGATATAGTCTGTTTGGATAACCGGAAAGTATTTGGACAAAAGTCCTCACCAAACTGCCATTAAGAATTCAGACAGCCAAGGAATAAGAGCTCCTTCTGTAGAATAACTGCCTTGGCTTGTCAGGGTCCCAACTTTACTAACATGGCAGTATCTCCCTGAGAAGGCTCACTGGGAATGCCCCATCCTTCTACCCATGGGCTAGGAGCTCCATGAAAGGTGACGTCTGGGCCCCAAGAGCTGTGCACCTGACCTCTAAGACCAGCGCTGTCTCCTCCAGACCTAACTTTCTGTGTGCTTTCCCCAGGCAGACTCTGGACCTGAACTGTAGATACCCTTATCATTAGCTCTATCTCCAGCCCAGCCTCCCAGGTCTCAGTCAGACTAATTGGGGAGAACCAAGACATAACCCATTGTCTTGCCTTGTTGGGCTTAGGACTGTGGGATTGTGCCTTGGTCAGCAAGGGCAATGCCCTGCTTCTGTTTCTCCTCCCTCACCTGCAGCAGCCACATCCTTGTGGGTCCCAACAGGACAACAGTGGAGAAGAGTAAATGGTCTGTTGTGCAGGACAGCTGTCAGTGGAGACACTGTTGCTGAACTCTGGGCTGGGCTCTGTGTTCTTCGAAATGTGAGTGAGTAGAAGTAGTTTTCTGGTAGTAGCAAGTTTTTCAGAGCATCAAAGACAAAAGCTTATTGGAAAGAGCTGCAGAATGACCTTTTCATAGTGGGTGATAAGGAGAGGCCATGACAGATTAAATTCAGCACTGATGCCTGTAAAAGGATTCACACACTGTAAAATAAAAAATCTACGTAAAACAATAGACTCTGAATGAACCATTACCACTTGGGAATGAGATACTGCCATAAATATCAGCTCTGTGTTCAGGAGTCAAAAAAGCAAATTTAATTACCAGAATTAACAGATATGGCATAACAAACAAAATACAAAACTTCCTTATGTCTCTGTGCCATCTGAACTTGTGCCTGGATCCATCAGTGTGGTGTGCAGCATTAGTCCTGCTGGGTCTCAGAAAGAGAATTTAAAAACACGAAACAGTTCAAGTCAGCAAAGGTGATCAAAGGTATGAAGCAGCTTCTCCACAAGAAGCAGGTAAACAAACTAAGACTTCTTCAGCAAGGAAATAACTGAGAGCACTATTGTACAGTTGTAGGAGGAAGAGAAAAAAGTGATTCCCCTTCTCTTCCAAAACATTTTCTGAATGAAAATGTTGAGGACAAGCTCAAAACATGCAAAGGGAGGTCAGTCTTCCCACAACTTAGAACTGAGCTGGGAAGTTCTGTTAAGTTTTTGAATGATAAACACACACATAATCAAAAAGAAACTGCTAAAAGTAAAAAGGAAAAATTCAACCAAAGGTTATGAAATACAAAGACTTCAAAAAGCTACAAAATTCAGAAGATGGATTTGAGGGAACTGATTGTGTGCTGCTGCAAGTTTCACCTCATACCCTGAAATTGTTTTATTGTCCATAATTTGGAGTGAATATATTTGTCATCCATTTTAAGTCAAACTTTCTTGTTCACTGACTGTCTCACTTCAGTAAGAACTTAATAATAAAACAGAAGTCCTGCAGTAGTTTTAAGAGGACCATTACTGAGAAACAAGGACAACTGGCTTATGGAAATGGCAAGAAACACAACCCGTAGACACTACACATATCTTAAAGACATGCTCTTTCTTCCTCTAATATTAATCACCCCGCTCTGACATAGAATCATAGAATCATAGAATCATAGAATCATAGGCTGGATTAAACCTTAGTTAAGGCTGGAAGAGACACTCAAGATCATCCAGTCCAACCATTAACCTACTGCCACCAAGTCTACCCTTAGACCATGTCCTCAAGCACTGCATCTCCCCGTCTTTTAAACACCTCCAGGGATGGGGACTCAACCACCTCCCTGGGTAGACTGTTCCAGTGCTTGATGACTCTCTCAGTAAAGAAGTTCTTTCTAATATCCAACCTAAATTTTCCCTGGCGCAACTTGAGGCCATTTCCTCTAGTTCTGTCACCTGTTACTGGGGAGAAGAGACCAACCCCCACCTCACTGCAACCTCCTTTCAGGTAGTTGTAGAGAGTAATAAGGTCTCCCCTCAGTCTCCTCTTTTTCAAACTAAACAACCCAGCTCCCTCAGCCGCTTCTCGTAGGGCCTGTTCTCCAGACCCTTCACCATCCTCATTGCCCTTCTCTGGACATGCTCCAGAACCTCAACGTCTTTCTTGAAGTGAGGGGCCCAAAACTGGACACAGTACTCGAGGTGAGGCCTCACCAGTGCTGAATACAGGGGGATAATCACCTCCCTGGTCCTGCTGGCCACACCATTCCTGACACAAGCCAGGATGCCATTGGCCCTCTTGGCCACCTGGGCACACTGCTGGCTCATGTTTAGGCAGCTGTCAACCAACACCCCCAGGTCCCTTTCCGCCAGGCTGCTCTCCAGCCACTCCTGCCCAAGCCTGTAACACATTTAGCCATAATCATCATACTAATTTGAGCATTTTTTCTGACTGTGGAAATAGATAACAGCTATTGCTTATGGCTTCTGGTTGTTATTTTTAAAAGGAACAGTTGTGTTTGTGGATTATCAAAAGTCCACAAATAAAGAGTCACATCAAAATTCTTTGCTTTGGAAATATATTTTCAGGGTTTCTCCCTATTCAGTAACAGCAATTTACCTAAGCAGGGAGTTGTTCTACCACTGGATCAAGGCAATCTTTATTTTTGACAAACATTTAGAAAAAGTATGTTTGAAAACCTAAAAAAGGGAATAAAATACAAACGGCAAAACTCTGAAAATTTTTTCCTCTCCTTTAAACATAAACCAGGAACATTTTAATTGGTCTTTTTCTACTATTTTTCAAGACCAGAAAGGGCAAAATGGTGTTCTCCTGAAAGCATTTAACAAGGTAGCTTGGGTAGGTTTCTGTAATTTCGCATAGAGCTGATCAGCAGAGTAGAGAGGGAAGGACCCTGTTTTATACAAAACTAAAAAGACTACATAAATTGAATGGATGTTGTCTTCCACAACTTTTAAATACATTTGCTTTATTTATGTGCAGCTTCTCTTTCCTTTACGTACTCAGTGGTAGCCTACCCCAACTGAATTCTGGCTGGAAAACAACACTGAGGAATAGTACATTGATGAGGAGCTGTAGGGAAAGCATAGAAATTATGCTGTAACTACAAATTAGCATGAAATGAATGGGAGTTAAAATGAGAGTTTGAGTGTGGTGACAATTAATCCCCCACATAAGACTTTATTATTTTAATAATAAGAAGTTGTACGCATATGCAATCAGAAATGGGGTTAATGCAGCTATAGCCACAGTCCACTGGTGTACCAGTGTGGTGGTTAACAGGTAAGACATAAATCAGTGTTTGCAGCCTGGAATAGAAATCTGCTTGGCACAGAGTTATGACATGTTTTTGATTTTTTCCAGTACAGATCCAAAATAATCTTTATTCAAAACAACTAATAACATTATGACAAGTGCCTTAACACTAAGAAGTTCGCTCTGGTTAGCTGTTTGCTTGTAGTTCTGAGTAACCTCTGAAGGAACAGTGCATCCAGCTGCTTTTCTGAAGTGTATGTTAAACCAGCCCCTTAGTTCTCCTTGCACAGAGTTAAATAGTTAAGCAACATTATGCAGTATTCTGGTGTGAGTGTGTGTACAGTACATAGCCTTGCTTTGTTAGGAGCACTTGGGTACTTTTACTACCCTTGAACAACATACAGTACATTCAGCATCAATTTAATTCCCCTTTTAATTTAGAAAGGAAAACTTATGTTCCCAAAGGTATGACTCGCTTTTCATATGAAGTATTGTATTTCCGTGATTTATTGAGATATTAACATGGAAATGGTGATGTTAAACAATACTTGGAATAGCTCTAAAAGTGTAGTGGGAATCATGATTTCAAAAGAAGAAAATTAGTTATGTAGGTAACATTACTGTATAATTTCCCATAGGATCTCTACATCAGGCAAGATTTTATTATATTCTAAAACAAAGTTGCTTGCACTCAGTTTAAATATAAAGTACTGCTGAATACGACAATATCATAAGGCTGCTCTGAGTACAAGCAAAGACATCTGTTAATGGTACCATGAATAGTTATGAACTGTGGTACTCAAATGGCTTTGCCAGCAAAGCATTGCCTCCTAATTTATTTTTATAGCAAATGGATGCCTCATTTTTCATGGTTTGGTAGTTTGCATTCAAATGTACCGATAACTTCCAAAGCAATCACTTCTACACAGCATGTTTTATTTGAGAACATAAGATGCAACAGCTATTGGTGTGTTGGTGGGTAGTCTTCTCCATCAGCAGTTTTGTATGAATCCTTATGTTATTTTTCTTTTTTTTTTTTTTTTAATCATGGGAAGGAATGTACTACATAGAAGTCTACTTACTGTATGGAAGCTTTAATTTAATTTCTTATCTCACAAATGAAAAAGGGGAAAGGCTACTTAATTACACAGTACTGGTTTTGTTGTCCAATATGCTACATTTTCACTCATTCTGGAGGCATGACCAAAAACTAAAAAGGAATATAAGTGGTTTCAGCTGTCACAGAGCAGAGTTCAAAAGCCTCTAAAGGCTTCCACAGAAATTGGTTGAGGAGAGGAAGAGACAACACAAATCTAATTAAGATCTGCCTAAACTATTTTACCAAATATTCACTAATAATATATAGTGAGAGAACTGATTCTAGAAACAGTTTGCAATGATGACACAGTTAGTAGTTAGTAGCTACTTTCATGGGTTCATGTGGTTTATTGTCACATAATCATTTTAAAACAGCATTGTGTGGCTGAGTAGGTGGGGAGGCTGTGGCTCTGGCTGCCTGGGCTGTTGGCATGCTTGGCTTTGGCTGTGACAGGAGAGACAGTTCATTGACTCTGTTGTTGTGGATCCTATTCTGTCTGCTTGGCATTCCTGATGGCTCTTTTAAATTAAATCCAGTTTATTTTAATAGGATGCCACTAAATACTGTGGTGTGTATGGCTGCATAAATAAAAGTGTGACCCTTCTCTTTTGAGGGCAGATGCAATCTACTGAGTGACTAGTGAAAAAATCCATCTTATGTATCATACCAGGATGATGTGAGTTATGCAGTGATTTGGTTTGGAAAAGTTCTTAGAAAGAAAAATAAATTGGTAATCTCATGACAGAATGTTAATCAAATTTAAATTGATCTTTTAAAAAATATATAAAAATATTAATTTAGAAAAGTTCATTTAAATCTTTCATAAGTGCACTGGTTGGTTTAGTTGGGGGATTGGTATTTCTTTTGCTTTTTAAAGCACAGATTAAAATTCCTTCATCTTACTGGTCTCACAAAGCAGTCTCATGAGTTCCATCCCTGAACTGCAGATGCACCTAACTAGCTTTGGGGCTAAACCCAAACCGGAGTAACGTTGTGCTATACTACTGCTATCCCCAAAGGGATTCACAGCTCTCTATAGGGAGCTATGAAGTAGGGCAGTTTCATTCACCCATCAAGGGCCACTCCTCCTGCATGAGCCCAGAGGAAGCTCACCAGCACCCTCCAGACCTGCAAGATGTATATCCCATTCTTGTGGCCCTGTACAGACATTACCGAAACATCACATTTAGTATTACATTTTAATACTAACATTTGTTAGCCTGTAGATTCATCTTGGATGTCAGAAAGTTTTTACTTCTTCCCCACCATTTTTACCCTCATATGATTTAACTGTCTTTGTGTGGTCACTTCCACAGGAGTCTTCATGTGAGACCCTCCTGTAACGGTGAAGCCTTTGTGTTTTGAAATAATCCATTTCTTCTTGGAAGGGGAAAAAAAAAAAAAANAGCATTCCTCAGAACATCTTTCTCAAGCCAGATATGTCTCTGTGAATCACTTGTCTTTGGAATTTCATTTAATTGAAAGTGTTTCAATTAGGTCTATGAAACCCTTTATCAACAAAGCCCACTACTGCTTCAGCTACAGCAATAGCTCCACTGTGATGCAAAGCTGCCCCACAAACCCTGCTGGCTTCCCTGCCCTCACATTCTGTAAATCAATATAACAATTACCACAAGCCTCTGACCAACATAGGCAAAACAAGGCCTGTTTCGAGATACACTTGTGTAAGAGCTGAATCCTTCCAGCAGATCTACTTTGGGATGCTTCAGATGAACACCAAGAAGTAGCTTGGCAGCTAAATAACTCTATACCATCTCGATCCATTTTTGCTACTCCTCTCCTTTTTCACTACCATCACCTTTTCATACCTGTCTTAAAATGCAGCCTGTTAGTAAGCATTTAAATCTTTTTAGATTAGATCCCAGAAAGTACTGTTCTGAAATATATGATGGTGATATATTCTAATAATAAAGGAACTTTATTCATGTCATATGACTATATGTTTGTGATACAATATAATTAACTGGACTTATAATAGTAAATAATTTTAGACCATTAGTAGTAACAGAAAGCAGGTCCTGCAGAACTTTGGTGTCCAAATAACATCTTCCTGGGAGGCTTCTGCTGACAGAGGTCTTTTCTTTGTGCTGGAGCAAAACTGTTGTGGGAGCTCACAAGTAAAAGCACTGTGAAGGTGTGTCATTCAAGCCACTCTTACCAGGCATGCTTTGCATGGTGCACCACTTTAGCCATCACCACTAAACTGTGCTGACACTGATTTGTCACTTCTGAAGTCTAGAGCACGATAAACACAGAAGCTGTTACACTGTGGGGGATATCGATCAGATCTAGTTAGCGCTCGGTGACTGTACGCTGGTGAAACCAATTGGACAGATTACTTTGGGCTCGCTGGCGAGTAAAGCTCAACTCAAGATGTGATCAATCCAGCAATCTATAGTGACAGAATAATACATTAAAACAGATTGATCCTTGAGCTACACTAAATCAGGTTAAATCCTTGTCCTTGGGTGAGTTTGTTTTACAGAAATACGATTTACATGTGACTTCTTGTGTTTCTGTTAAAATTCTTTAAACGCTGTATTTTTCATTAACATCTTCCGTGCCAGAACTGCTTGATATTTTTTCATTTTGCACCATGCTGATCATTTCCCACTTCAATAAAATAGTGATTTCAGGAGCAGTGAGTTGCAAGCTAATTGTAATTATTCTCTATGAATTCCTCCTTGAATGTCAGTCTGCAAGCTAGATCGAAAATTATGTTTTCTCTCTGGCGATGCCAGAGATATATGGAGTATGTCAGTTCAGGAGAAATTGTTTTATCTATCTATTTTCTGTTTGCCAGAGATTTGTTGTCTTTCAGGATATGCAGCTTAAGGCTGCCATGCTTCATCTTTTTTACATTTGCATAGGAAAAATACCACTGTCTGTGGTGATTGTATAAAACAGAGGGAAAAAAATTGTTCATTGCAGATGCAGTGTGTGAAGACTAACCTTACAGAAGGCAAAACTATCATGATCTTTTATGTACATCAGGATGGCAACTGTTAGTGAGACAACTGTTGGTGATCACTTCTTTGTGACTTTTAAGAATCACTGTGTAACCTGCTGCTGCCTATTACCTGTTTTACTTCAAGATACGCTTGAAAAATGCATCAATAGTGCTTTTTCTCTTATTGGGCTACCAGGAAAAGGAATAATGTGGGTGACATGGTGCAACCTGTTTGTCACCGTCCTGCAGCATCTTCTGCTGCTGAATTGTCTGTGCAGCAGCTTTACCGGAGCGCGGGCCTGTGGGATGTGATGAACAATCCGTCCTCAGCTTCACTGCTGGGAGCAGTTGGCTGGGCCTGGTGCCCTTCTTTGCCAACTCCAGTCATTCTTCTAAGCCTCTTTCTCATGCTTCTCCTGGTGGTTTTGCACACAAACATTTCCATCCATGTTTCTGTCATGCCAATCTCAGTATTTCTGTTACAAAACAACTCTGCATCTCCACTCTGCACTGACTGCCTCTTCTTTTCCCTGAATAGAATCTGCAGGTGACTTTGCTAGGTAGGGTTTTTGAAAATATCAGTTTTAAATAGATAAAAATAGGTTGAAGGAAGCCTCTAAGAAAAATTAATGATAGTATTTGGCATATATGAAAACTAATAAGACAATTTTACTACTCTTGCATCTTAGAAATCACATTCCTCTTTTTACCTCCTACATGAAATCAAATTGTTCCTGTCAATAAATATTCAAAGCTGACTTACTGTAGGGTTTTCCTGACAAGAGGCTCTGTAGAGCCCCAAGAGAACAGCCCTGTTGTGCTGGGCTCCAGGTGAGATAGTAAGGGGGCTGTGTGTTCTGATGTGCAACCTCTCCCTCTGCAGCCCATCAGGCTACATCTCTGCTCTGCCCTACCATGTAAACTTGAATACATATTTAGGATGTAACAGACTTCTCATCTGAAGCTTAGTTTGTAAAAAGAAAGGGTTTTTAAAGAAAACAGAAAAATAGAATTAACACTTCTGCAAAGCAGAATTTTTGAATTTTCCCTGTCATTCTCTGGCTCTATAATATCTGTACTTAAAAACAAATGCATGCAATGCCTTGGATTAAGGTCTGTTTGGTTGTAGAACTGCCTATACAGTGCTTGACTATAAGTGATAGGAAAACATTAAGTATCTGACTATGATGGCTTTTGTATCTTGAGTTCTCAGAATTCTTTTTGAAGTGGTTTTCGATATGTGACTGACATTTGTTGAAGTCTTTTTCTCTAATAAAATACATCATTTATCCTTTTGAGTTATTTGAGAAATCCATAACATGTCTGTCTATGTAGGAGCAGATAAAATATACAAGTGCAATTAACTTTACTGAAAAGGACAAAAGATAATTTATGCTTGTGTTACAAGAACTGTCACAAAGGTATTTAATGCAAAGATATTTTTACTTGTTCTCCATAACCAAGATTTAAGTCAGTTTATGGAAAGGGGCCACTTTTCAGAGGATGGAAGGAAGGAAGGAAGGACACATGAAAAAATATAATAAAAAAAACTATCCTAAATAATAAGTTATATAGATAGGAAGCAAAAAAGTGTATTTTTATCCATTCTGCTCCTTTTGTTGGAATTTATCCATAAACATTATGCAAGAGGAATCAGAAAGAATCAACATTTAACAAATTATTATACTATTTCTTCCAAAAGTCAAGAACCAGGAGGCAATTTCCCTTTTTAAAAATACAGATCTAGAAAATAACAGCAGTAGATGATTATATATAAATATAGGTGAGAAAAGGTAATGCTTGAGTAAAATAACTCCTTTTTCCCTTTCTTTTCTTTGTTAATGATGTTCTCTGATGTGCCATACAAAGACTAACATTTCTAGTTTGGGGCTTTTTACCATTTCTAAAAATTGCTTTCTGTGAACACTCATGCCTCATTTTCTTCCATTTGTTTTGCTGGTAAAATAGGTATGATGCTTTTAAAGTGCAGCTTTTTTGTAAAAATTGATTGAGTAAATATCAAATTGTTTTTTTCTTGTTCATTAGTTAGCAAGGGGTTTTTAGTATGCAGCATGAATATTTTCTTGGTCAAAAATCCATCAGATTTGTTTCTACAAGTGTTTGATGCACTATCTGTATGGGGCAGGTTTCTCATACTCTAGCAAAATGGATATCAAAAGGGAACTGAGATGTCACTTTTACTAAATGGGAGTTAATTCAGGTTGGAAGGGATCTCAAGGGAGATTTAATCTGGTCTCCTGCCCACAAGTAAGGGCAGCTCCGAGATCAGACCAGGTTGTTCAGGACTTTATCCAGTCAGGTAACTAGACAGCTTGGATAACCTCCAAAAGGGAAGCCTGCTCAGCCTCTCTGGGCAGCCTTTTCTCCTGCCCAACTATCCTTCAGGAGAAAAAGCTCCTCCTCCTCCTATCCAATGTGAACCTCTCTTGCTTCAACTCATGTCCGCTGCCCATCATACACTTGCCACACACCACTGTGAAGAGTCTGGCAGTGCCTTCTCACCCTGTCACCCCTCTTCCCCCCAACCCTAACTTCACATTATTGATGTTTTCTGTATCGGGGGCTCCAAAATTGGACACTGCTCCTGATGGGGTCTGGTGAGCACCCTGTAGGAGAGTGTAATCCTTTCCATTGATTGGATGTGCTCCTGTTGGTGCAGCCCAGGATGCTGTTGGCTTCTTTGCTTTATAGGTGATCATCCTGCTTTTTACTGCTTCCTGATTTAGAGACACTCTGTGAGTCAACATAAGGACTTTTGATAAATAGAAGCACTTCTACAATGATGCTGCATAAACACTCTCACTTCAGGAAGAGCTGGCATTCAGTTAATTTATATATTCACTCACATTCCTTGACATTCCTGGGACGGGCATAGCAATGCTGGATAGCAACACGATATACAGGAGGGGGAAATGAATGCAGGGGCGAGAAAGAGAGCACACCAGCATGTTAAGTTAGGGAGATCTTAACCAGATCTTTTATTTTTGTAATTAGTTCCCAACATATGCATTTATTTTTCTGTTGATTGCTAGAAAGTTAATTCCATTTCACCTTTCTCTGAGCTGTGGTTAGAGGTATGCTGTCTGCACTCCTGGAGGACAATGCAAGGAGATGATGTTTTGTGGCTGAACGGATAGGGAATATACATATCATCTCCACAGTTTTCAAGGAAACCTCAGAAAGGAAGGTCATCTAAGTGCTGGTGCTGACTTCTACTGGAAATGTTTGAGTTTACAAACTTCCCATCCACACATGTTGATCACATGTAGTCTTCATTAGATACAATCTCATTTTGTTAGATGTTTACTGTTAACACTTTATCAGCATCTCTGTCTTGCTGTGGTACTCTTTTGTGTCTCTTGGCAGAGAGCTTCATATAAACTCATACACATATATAGTACTATGTATGTTTTCATTTATTATCTATATATATAATAAACTATGTATATGCATATATAAAAATGAAGAAAGACTCTGGCAGGAAACTGTGTTTTTAGCATGATGGAATTAATGCAATTGTTTATGCTTTCTAATCCCAGATGTATCACTTTGTTCTCTTAGGTTTTTGGATGATAGGAGGAGACAGCACTAGTTTTCTACGATACAAAAGACACCTAGACTACAGGAAATGTTTTTTTTTTGTACTCAAAATTATATACAACATTAGAAAAGTTGTCTTTCTGGGGTTTTTTTGTTGTTGTTGTTGTTGATATGAAAGCCTCTATATTAATGGAACAAGGCATAAACTTAATTCCATATATTCTGGTTTAGTGTTATTAGCAAGATGATTTCCAAAGGCAATTGCAAATAATTAGCACAATTTGGCACCCTTAAATCAGAATAAAGTTACAAAGGGCAGTTTTGTGGAAAAACATTGGATAAGGTGTATGTGTTTTGTTTCCTAACTCTTCCAGCTGCCTTAACAGCTGAGGCTTTGCTGAATCTTGTGCTAGTATAGAGAAAGCCGTTTTGTTTGCCTCTGTTCAGTAAATAATTGATTACTAGCTTATACTGTGGTTCTAAGAGCTGGAAGTGCCTTCCTTAAAACCACTGTGTCACTTGTAATGAAGCTGAAGTAGGACACTGGGTGAAACAGACTGTGCTGGAATTTCCCACTGCACTGTGTGCATCTCAATGAGTCCCCATCAACTGCGCATTTGTTTCACTTTCTGACACTGTTACTAGCTACCTGTAGCAGCACAGGCTGCCTGCAAAGTCATGGTGTGGTCTGATGATTTTTCTCCCATTAGAAAGAAAAGAATAGCATGGATCTTTCTTTCCACCCTTTACTTTTTTTTTTTAATGGATTCTTAATGACTGACATAGTTTATGTTGGGTAACAATGTCCTTCCACTCAAAATGCTTTCAGACATTTTTAAAAAAAAAGTATTTTCTTCTTTTGCTTAACAAAAAAAAAAATCTTTTGTTCAGCGTAAGTGTTGATCTAGGATGAGAGAGAAATTGCTTTCAGCAAAATGTAATAATCTCTGATTGTTCTGATATTCACTCATATGGGGAATTGTAGGCACTCAAGTTTCTGAAGGTTCTTCAAATAATGTCAAGTGAAATATTTAATACTTTTAGATCACTCTACATATGCTGTTTTTTAAGAGTTATGGAGTAATAAGAGTAATACTAACTCTCCAGCCTTTTGGCATGGCATATCATTGAGCATTCCCTGGCTGAGTCATAGATTACATATGCCCTACTTAACTTGGATTCATTTTGTACATCTGAAAATAATCCGCCATCGGTTGTGCCTTTGGAGTTCCCTGATATTCAGACAGTTAGAATAAGAAGAGGACATTTGTCTGATGTTTTACTTTACAACATGCAAAGCGTGAAAACTTTATACCACCTTTTGAAGTGCAACCGTCAAATGTTTTGAGTCTTTGGTTTACACTTTGCAGTGACCTTTCTAGAATTTTTACATTTAATACATGGCAATTGTCATCAGAATTAAGGACAGCAGTTGTCAACATTTTCAAATGTCAGACTTTCAACTTTCTTAAACCTTCCAGATAAACATAGACTTTGTGAAACAGCTGACCAACTGGCTTCTGAAGCACTCCTGTGCTTTGTATTCCTTTTGATGTCCAGAAGACATTGTTATGTTTGCTGAGTCACGACTCTCATTTAAATCAGCGTAAGAAAGTCCAGGAAATTCTTTATTACTGATCCATGATTGAACTTGATGGGAAACTGGATTTCTTTCTATATGATACCAAATACTGGAACAATGGCCTAGCAGGCTGTCTTTTTCACAGAGTGCTACTGAACTGCTTTTTAAATTTGCATGGAATACTTGCTGTTTTCTGAAGACACAAATGTTCTAAAAGCAGAAAATTAAAATTACAAACAAATCCATCCAACTAAATCTGAATGCAATTTAAAAGGAAAAGATATGCCAAAGTTTTTATGAGGAGTGTTGCTTAGTATCTGAGGGTTAAATATCACAGGCTCACAGAACAGAGTATTTCATTCATGGGGAAAAATGCACTTCTTTCTTGAATAATTCGTGTCAGTTTTTCTTGAATAATAGGTATTATTTAAAGAGCTTTGGTCTTATTTGGGTTTTTTTTGGTGAGGGATGGGGATTTGTGTTGTTTTTTACTGTGCATATCCCTGACACGAACTTTATGGGTCTAAAATTGCCTGGCATGGAATATTCAATAGGTATACTGTCAAAAAAACAGGTTTTATCCATGCACAAATGACAATTTTCCTGTTTAGTATGAACTGGCAAAACAACTGCATTTTCCAAACTGTACCATGGTATAATATGCTTTTTATCATCATTTCTAACTGATCCATTTACTTCTTTAAAGACTGCAACAGCATAGCCATTGCTGATAAGTGAGGGCACAAGTTATTAATTTCACTGCCTTACCGTTTCAAATTTCTCTGAAATATATATATATATAGTAAAATCGTTCTGTGATAGACTACAGA
>VXBZ01003002.1:1509011-1537179 GCA_013399135.1 Heliornis fulica
TGAGAATTTTTCTAATTCCCACATGGAAGGACAGACTACCTTGAGAAAACAAGCTGAAGTTCATAGAATCATGTCCTATCAGCAGCAGCATTGCTGGAGGCTGAAGTTGTTTCAAAAACTAAAATTGTTCTATAAAGGTGTGACCTACACTTCATCACTTTCTATGCTTCCAAACCCATTTTCTCTTTCAATGGAACCATTAGTAAAAACAAAATAAATAATTTTTACCAATATGATACCATGAAAAAGCTATATTTTGGAAGTCTCTTTATTTCCAGATTCCATACCAGAATTAACACACATAAAAAACAATCCTTTCTGTGTTATATATAAAATGCCTGTTAGACAATTCTTCTTAAAAGTCATTAAGTACAGAACATAATGAACTATCCTTGCTTCTCAATACCTACTTAAATTCCAAACCCTTATATACTCTTCACACATTCTATATATTTAGATTTCAGTTACACAATATGAAGCAATTAGTATTCAAATTAGCATAGCATTGTAAAACCAGATACAGCAGTTCTGGTATTTTTAAAGACAAAATCCAATCAGATATCACGAGTATACCTCCATAAAGGTTTTCACAGAATTTACCCTCCAAGACTTCCTTTCCTTCAAGACAGCAATGAATCTGGGAAGAGGGTAGGAAGAACCTTGATATGAGAAATTATCCTTCCTGAAAACCTTCCTTACTCACTAAGGAATTTATCACAGAAAAAAAATGAAAAAGGGAGGTTTGAATAAGAAGCCAAGTGCAATTAAACACTAAGAGTATTTCAGGGAGCATTTCTAACCTCCAGTAGAAATGATACCCAGTCCATGAACGTTTTTCTTCTTTCAGACCTATTATGGTAAATGTTATTCCTTGAAAATCTGGCTTACTGTAGTGAGCACTCATGATGGTTTGTCCCCAGGTGCAATATGGGATGGCATTTTGAAAGCACTTAGTCACAGAAGTGTCTGCTTCATTCTGAAATGTGGGCTTCCATTGCGCTGACTTGAGAAGTAGACTACTAAGAGCCAAATGTGCTTTGGGACTTTTCTGCAAATTTTTCTCTGGACACTTGCTGCTGTTGGTAGTTTATGCACTAGTCCAATAAAATCTCCCTTTTAGTAATTTGAAAAGCAATGGCTCGAAATGCTAGGGTCTGTCTGGAGTCCTGCCTGTCACTGTGCCACCTGCGGTCGGCCTGGCAGTACAGGTTATCATCAAATGTGACTAAATGGTAAATCCACAGCCGAGGAGGAAATCTTTCACACAGTTCTAACATTACTTGCACCATATGCAGCAGTACCAACATGTGGAGGTGTCAGACCATATCATTAAATTGAAAATAAGGCACCTTACAGCCCTGTCATCTTCAAAAAGTGCAGCAAAGGGTGAACATCTCCTGAAGGTGTATGGTTGGGTTTTGTGTTATAGACTAGAGGGAAAAGGGATACACATGGGATGGAGGATTTCAGGTGGTTTGTCCCACTCACCTTCCCTGACTCCTCTGCAGCAAGTGGGACCAAAAATGCTGAATTAAAAAGAGAATTAGGGTTTTTTACCTACTTTTTCTCCAGAAATAAAGCACTGCAATACCATAAAGTCCAGTGTAAAACACCACAGAGGAGGACAGTTTGACTTCTGTGACTGGAAACTGTAGATTACTGGTCATAAACAAGGACACTTGAACCATTGCAAATACCAGAATAAAATTTAAATTAAATATTTCTTCAGGCCTTCTAGGACAATAGTGAATACTACCTCTTCCTTACAGCAGCATAGTGAATGGACACAGCAGTCTGTCTTTATTTTTGTAGACAACAGTCTTCATTGTTAGTCTAATTATTTTAATTTGTATTCTACACAGAGTCAGGGATGTAAATGGGTTTAAATTTAAGCAGCATTTAGTGCCTAATCCTGCTTATTTTACTCAGCCCTGGCCTTTTAAACTCAACAGTTTCATGGGGGGAATCTAGCTGAGGCATTAGATAACCTTTCACAGATAAAGTTTCTTCTTTAATTAAACAATATCCCTGAAAGTACAAATCGCTTTCTAAGAGCTGAGAGACTGCTGTAGACACACCAGAAAATAAATTGGGTAACTCCCATCTCCCCAGTAGTATGTCTAGCTGCCTTTTATACATCTTCCACTCAATTTCCTGATAAGCCCTGAAAATGCATATTCAGTGCAGCAATTTATCCTAAACGCTTCAGTGCAGAACTGTCTTAATTTGCCAATTAACACTTCACCACCCTCCAGCAGGGCCATCAGTTTCTTTATGACTGTTAAAGAAGCAGTGGGATTGTGCTTGCTCACTTCACAACTTGGTACTGCCAAGGGGGTTACATAAAGGTGAAAGTCGTTTCCATTACTAAGTTCTCACTTGCAGAATGTAATATTTGAAATAGCTTGTTATTGTCTTCAGTCCTCACACTGGCAACAGCTATAAGGGCCGAAATTTTTCTGCACAATCCCTTTGGTTTTTCAAAGAAATGAAACAAAAGAGTGAGAGATGAATATTTTGAGAACAGAAGATGTAGCATGGCTCCTGAAGTGCCAGGAACCAGAAGTGGAGGGAAGAGGGAATGGGAAACCTAACGATCATAATATTTTTTTTCTTGTTGGACCATTAATGAGTCTGCACACTAATCTAGTATCAAGTGGGATATTTAGAGGTTTTTTTACCTGTTCTTAGTGTTTCACATCCTGGCCACAGAAATCAGTCTAGTATTCTGTCAGGCTGTAACTGTATTTCCTCAAACAGCATTGTAACCTTCCTTGCTTGGTCTGCAGTGCTGGTGTAACTCCCAAACAATGAATCTGTAAATAGGAGGTGTCTATCCATGTGCATAGCTCTTTAGAGCAGTTGCATATTCATTCCTAGTAACCTTTCATGACCATACTAAGTATCTTGTTTTAACATCCTAAACTTGAGAGAAGTGGTAAGCCAATAATCACAGTATGTGTCTTTCAGCTTTAGATCATGTTCTGGGGGTTTGGTTTCAATCAATTCTGACTCATAAAATGTGTCTGTAAGGTACCAGAACTTAAGTATGATTCTTAGTAATATTGTCTTTTTTCAACAAAGAAATCACAAAGAAATGTGATTGTTCAATTTTCCCTCAACATTACTTTAAGGTAAGAAATTATATAAACTTGTTCTCCAAGAAGTCCTGTCAATCACCATGCACTGAAGTTTTGTTCTAGAGAAAAGTTATAATCTTCATGATTTTAAGCTTTACTGAGAGTAGATTTAATTTTCCACCTGATTTTCTTATTATCTGCTTTTGCTTTCCAACAGTAAATTCTGACGTGGGAAATGCTCGTTTAGTGGCCTTGACAAAATAATTGCTTGGGTCTTGCTGATTGCATGGGAGTTGATCTACAAAAGGAAGAGCCATCGGACTGTTCTCCTCGTCTCCTCTGCCCAGGTATGAACTCTTTATTTGTCTGAGTTGTTCATTAGCCTTATGTCCTGCCACTAGAAGCAGTGTTCACATGTTTAGGTACTAGGACACTTAAGTGGTGGAAAAGGTGTCTTGGCCTAAGTGTTTGGGACCGATTTCTATCAGTTCTGTGATGTTATGTAGCATCTCAACCTGTGACAGAAAAAAAGTGGCTAAAGCAGAAGCTCGATCAGGGATATGTTTAAGATTATACAGAAAGCTGATAATGTTTTAAGCCAATACAAAATCTCACCTCCATCTAAAAGAACCCATTTAAAGTCAACAAAAGCTTTGATATCGCTTGATGTGAATCAGGCACACACAGTAAATCCTGCAGGTACTGGAATGATCACAGCTCTTAGGGATCCCTGAGAGTTACGTCTGCATCACTGGCATGTTTTCTTGAAAGAGCCTTCATCTCCTTATGAGCTGTGAGGAAGTGCTCATGCCAGCTACCTTACAGAGAACATAGTCAGTAGAGGTGTAGGTTGATCCTGTGGGTTGCAGATTCATGTTTACCTAAACCAAGGGACCAAAACCATCAGTGGAGCCAGAGAAGAGTCAGCGTGAAGTCTGCCACTTTCTCAAACAAAGCTAAAATGCTTACAGGGAGAGTGTGATAATGGTTGGCAGCTTGTTTGCTCCTGGAGAAAGCCATGCAACCCAAGCACTTCTTATTTTAATTTTGCCCAGAGGCATTCATAAAAAGAGAAACGGGAGTGTTTGCTGTAAGAAACAAATAAATTGTATGTTGCTACCTAATACAGCAAGTGGTCTCATTCATTGAAGAGGAAGCTTTTGCCATTAAAATATTATGGATAACTGATGTAGAAGCCACTTTATTACTTTTTGCACTGCAGTTTTCTTCTTAATCTCATCTGTGATGGGCAAAAGATTGTAAACAGATGGAAAGACCTCTGCCAGTTCCGCTAGACTATGGGATTGGATTAGAGCCAATTGCTAGAAGTTTTTTGCAAAGCATAGTGCTTTTCATTGCAATCAGACTTCAGCTAAAATACATTTCTGAGATAAATGCTAATCTGGCATTGTCTTCTGTATCTGAGTATTCATGCACACAGCTGTTCAATTTCCAAATAATTTTAATTTTTGAAAAGTAGTTAATTTACTGCAAATGTGTTTACAAGGATCAGATGGAAATTCTGTGCAGTGGATCAAAAATGCTCTTTAAAAATGAACAGTACTACTGTATTACAATTTCCTCTTTCCAGTTTTGGGACTCATAAAAACTTTTGGGGGCCAATGGTTTACCAATGGATATACCTTATTAAATCATAATGTGATAAACTATGTAATCAGGTATTTATTACAGGAGAATGCTGTTCAGCGAGTTCTTAAACTTTTTTTTAAAATGCTTATTCTTCATATGGAACTTTGAATTGCACATCACTGTTGCAGTGTTGTAAAACACAGTAATTTCACTGGAAATGGGTAAATTTTGTGCCTCTTATTTTTTTTACAAAACCAAAACAGTCAAAAGTTATGAGATGTTTGTCAGCAACTGGGCTACTTTGCAAGAAGCAGGTTTGCAGCAGGCTAGTCTCATGTACAGAGAGGCATTGCAAACATCTACTGTGCAGTAACTGTGCCCAGATCCTGTTGGTTCAATAAGGAGACTGAGATTGCTGGAGCTGTTTTCCTCACAGAAAGATGCTTTTCCAGTTTTCTGGGTTTTTTTTCCTGGTTAGTTAGTAATCTTTGGGTTGTGTTTTTTCCCTCTCTCTTTTTCTGTTTGATCATACTAAACTGTGTGATTTGTCTTTCATCCTCAAATGCCTTACTTCCTTCTAATTTGGCTCTGCTTTACCTTTGTTCCATCTTCATTAATTAACCTACTTTCTTCTCCCTTCACTGCTTTATGGGAGATCCTGGTTATTTGGGTTCATTACTGTGGCATTTGTATGAGAAATACTCAATAAGCAAAATAATATTTTGTTAGAAGATTTTGAAGTACTCTGGTTTTATACCAAGATGCACTGAAGTAAGTACTGAAAGAGATTTAGAACCTTACTGGAGTTTGTGTTGCTGAGGAGGATGACACCTGGTAACACACTGAATGCAGCTGTGGTGATTGGCATAGTTTGGTCATTATTTGCAAGCACTAAATAAGTTTGCTGTAACACTAAATATAAATAAATAAAAAGCAACTACAAAGACAGATAATTTTAATTGAAACTAGCAGTGGCTATATATTAAACTTCCAGGTAGAAGTGGACCAACACTTGCTTTTACAATGCTATTAGAGATTATGAAACACTGTGCTCTTAATTTGTCTCACTAAAATCCTAGCTATATGGAGAAATCATTTCACTTGAAAGCTGTGTTTTTACCCAGCTTCTACAAGGTGGTAATTGGCCTGTTTCAGTTCTGTTTTAAGCCTTTTTTGTGAAATCTTATTTTTACCTTTTTGCTTGTTCTTTTCATTTATTTTAACTGTCTCCCTCACTTTTAAGCTATCTCTGTTGTGTGAAGTTAAACTTTGACAGATTTTATTTGCTTTTTCCTTTCCTCATGAAAGGATGTTGAATAAGTATTTTATCATTACTATTAAATAGTGTCTCTTTTGTAGTCAGATCTTGAAACATATCTCACAGATACTAAAGAGATCCTTCTCTTGTGAAGTTTTTGGACTAGTGGCAGCTTCTATTTGCAATCCAACATCATTTGTATTGTGTTATAACAGCATCCTGCATATTATCACTTCCATAACAAGGAATGCCACATTAATATTTTTATTTAAAATGTGACAGTTGTTTTATTTAATACAATATTATAATTTATATAAAGACAATTGTGCATACCTATTGTGTCTTTTTTTTTCCCCCACCTTTTGCATTTCAAGATGCATTTTAAGGACTTCACTTTTAATAGCTGCATAATCCCACAGAGCTTGTTCCTCCATACCATGGAATTTCCAAGTGCCAGTCAGGCACATTCCCTACTGTTTTAAGTGGAGCCCACTGTCAGTGGGCTCATTTGTATGCCAAAATATTTCCCTGATCTCAAGAAAAGACGATCCTTTCTCTGTATAGTGTTACTCAGCCATTCATAAAGGCTCTTTCTCTCTGCGTCTGGATTTCAGTGCAGAGTGGGGACCACTGCTATGTTGCTCTCATTCATATTCAAAATTCTTAAAATGCCCCTCCACTGCACATGGAAGGAGGTGTCCTAGATTTCTCCTTCATTGCTGCCTCGGACACTTCTGTCAAGTCTGCATGCCACCCTCACTGACTGGAGAGCTCTTTCACTTCAGCTTCTCCGTACTGGAAACTCCCTCCTGTTGTTACTCTCCTAGTAGCTGTGGAGAGCCACTAAACTTTATGAGGGGGCTGAAGCAGATAGGAGATGAAGAGGGGCAGAGTGCTGGGATTGTTCAGCTTTGTGAAGAGAAGGCTGGGGGCAGCTAAAACATTCTATACAGCACATCCTAATGCGATCACATTATAAAAAAAAACATTAAATAAACCCAGCAAAAACACTTCCATACACCCCTGTTCCTTTCCTGTCCTATAAAATCATACAGAAGTGCTTTTATCTCCATCATTGCTGAGGAGAAGATCTAAAAGTTCATATTCACAGAGGTTTCCAAAGATTCCTTCAACTGCCCTGTTAGGAAACAGAGAGAGGAGAGGGGAGTTACTGATAATGCTCTCGAGAAAACTGGACAGATAGGAAGGTCTTCAAAATATAAGGTCCCTGAGATTAGTGGGAAAATCAGGAGCAAGGAAGATCATAATATAGGGAGATTCAAACTTCTGCACTTGATCAGAAATAACCAGGACATCAGGGAGCTGACTGGCTGGAAAAATCAGAAAAATGACCTGTAATCCCGATGGACATCAAGCTGACTGTGAGCTGGCAATGCAGAGCCAACAGCATCCTGGGCTGTGTTTGGGCAAAGAAAGGAAGGACAGAATCCTCCCTCTCTGCAATCTTTCCAGCACTGCTCAGACTCACCTGGTGTGCTGGGTTCAGCTCTGAGCTCCACAGCATGGGAAAGACCATGGAGATAGGGGGACAAGTCCAGCAACAGGTCATGAAGATAATTCAGGAACTGGAGCATCTGTCATGTGAAGAGAGGCTGAAAGTGCTGGCATCCATGTGTATAAATACTTGTCGGTGAATTTAGAAGATGGAGCCTGGCTCTTCTCAGTGGTGACCAGTGACAGGACAACAGGCAATGGGCAGAAATGGTGATGCAGGAAATTACATTCAAACTTAGGTTAAAAGTGGAGGGGTTTTCTTTTGTGTGTGAGGATGGTTGAACACTGGAATAGGTTGCTTAGAGGCTGTAGAGTCTTCATCCCTGCAGACATTTGAAACACAACTGGCTATGGCCTTGAGCCACCAGCTCTAGGCAGCACTGAACAGGGTTTTGCACCAGATGATCTCAAGAGGTGCCTTCTAACCTCAATGATTTGAGGATTCCTGAATGATTCTTCTATTATTTAAGAGATTGCTTAGGAGCAGGACAGAGACCACTGGCAGAAAGGCAGGGTAAGCATACTCACCCTTGCTTTGTCCTGCCTTTCTGGCAGAGCACATTCAGTAATCTCTTATGTGTAACTGGTGGTGACTGTTCTCACTGAAGTCCTATTTTATGTGTATTGCTGTCCACAGTTTCTCACAGGAAAAGGCAGGTTTTCTTTAACCTTTGGAGAGAGCTTCCTTCACTATGGCTTCTGCACCAAAGCCCTTCCATATCACTTGAAAACAAGTAAGAAATTGGCTTAGTTATTTCCCTCCGCTTCTTCCTCTTCTGCATTTCAAGGTGAGGATAACTCTGCCGTCATTCAGTAGCTTTGCTCGCTGAGCTCACTGTGTTGGGAAATGGTCTCGGAATTTTCTCCTCTGAAACAGACCCCAGGCTTACACTTCTATCAGCACTGAGAGGAAAAACATTCTTCCTGGAAGATTTTTTGTTTGTATATATGTTAGGCTGATAAGCCAGATGCTGTACTCCTGCAACGGTGAGAAAGCTTAGGAATTCAAATGTACCTCTTCTCCTACCTGTGGCACTGCTGAAAGAAAGATCAGTCAAATGGACAGCAAGGCATAAACTGTAAGCATGCAGTTGAGCATGAGGAGAGAGAAGGGAGAATATGAATAAGCAACAGTAAAAATCTTAGTACCTTTCTGGCACTATCCACTTCTAAATGGTTCTCTGATGATCAGCTAAAATGAATGAGCCGTCTGTAAAAGGTTTCCTCATCACACTGAAGTGTCAGTTTCAGTATTAGAAAATACCTTGAAATATCTTGTGATATTTCTTCCAACCCCATCTTTAGACAGTGTTTTAATTCTTCTGTTAGACAGATTTTTCTCAACACTCTGCTCTGAATGACTTGAAGACAGTGAGATTTGGGGCGGTGTGGCAATGTTCTTGAGGTCAGAAAGCTAGGCATGGGAATGAAAATGGGTTGGGTAGTGGTGGTGGTGTGTCACTTAGGCCTTCTAGAAAAAGTTTTTCAATTATTTCACTTGTTTCCCTGGCAGGTGAACATTAGCTAAAACAATACCAGTGTTGAAATGCTACTTAGATTGTCATGCCTGAATTCAAACATAGGCCAAACTGAAGTTTACGTAGATACCCTTATCTTTTTTTAGCTGTTTTTCTTACTATTTGTATTTAGCCTTATTTCTTCTACTAAAATCAGTACCAAACTACTCACTAGAATAATTTACATTACACTTGAATAATGAAAAATGACACATTGAAACTCTTTTTGTGGTAATTCAAAATACAATTTAGATTTAGAAGCTCCAAGTTATGTGGTTTGTTTGATTATGCTCTGGAGTATTTAAAAATTTGGTTTCCTGTGTCATTAGAGAGGAGGTTTTGACTGCACTATTTTTGCACTTACTCTGCTAATTGGTCCTGGGTTTTTCTGTACTTGATGTTGAATGTGAGAATCCAGAAGTGCTTTTGCCTCATTGTTCGCTGAATTAAGAATGTATTCACATCATCTTATTTTTGCTGAATGAACTTATCTCTTCCAGAAATTAAGAATCTTTTAGAATGAAATCTTACATGAAAAACTTAAGTTTATAGGACTCAATAAAAGATACAGGAGCTTGACTCCTGTTTTCCTTTGGCAGATTTTTGTAACTAAATTCTAGCATAATTTAGCAATAGGGTAAGAAAAGACATTGCTTTGTTTACTGGGAAAAGTGGTGCTTCATCTTTTTTGTTTGTTTGTTTGCTGTTACAGTTATGAGTAATGGAAACTTATTTTAATGTAAAATACTCATGCAACTCATTGTATAGCCTCTAATGAGTGCTTATTGTAAGACTTCTGATAAGAATAACCTGGACTGTTGCACGGTAGTATTTTTCTACTAGTAAGATAATATAAGTGCTCATATTTTTGCCTTGCTGAATTCTCTGTACTTTACTATGGACACATCATTAATTGTCACACTGATATATATTACATCAGATGCACAAAATTATTTTTGGTTGGAATAAAATGTGACCCAAAAAGTTCAAATCAGTTGCATCCTTTATCTGGCCTACAAAATATTCTAATATTGAGCAAATAGAACTAATGTCATCAATCAACATAATCAGTCATGATACAAATTTGTCATTATATTTTGTTTCCCATAAGATTGTTCATTGAAGGAGAAAAGTAATTTTCATTACTTTATGTTAGGGCACAGCAACATCTTTTTGCTTTGAATGCTACTGAAAATTTCTAAGGAAAGTTAGATCTTAGGAGTGCCAGGGTCTTAATTATTCTTTGTAAAATTTTCAGTAAGCTGAAGGAGATGTCTTGTTAAACCTAAAAATTTTTTCCAGTTACTTAAACCAGAAGATTACAGGCTGTAATAATGACAGTATAGTTCACTTTTGTAGATATTACACCTCTTTGTGTCTTCCTTCATCTGTGATGTTACCTAAGGGTAACTCAAAAAGGATAACCAGTATTTTTATTCAGAAAGTAGTTTTCAACTATACAAAGGAGTAATTTGGATTCTTTCCTCCCTGTCTGTACTTTCTTGTTGCCATACTTGGTGGCTTATTTTAAATAATGAATTCAATTTAAAACCAAATTTGGCCAGGTAGTCAAAATTAGTAATTTTTCTCCCCGAAAATTTCTTCTATCTAATTGTTTATCAAGTGCCACCTGAACATCACAGTGAGTTAGAACAAAGATGCATCTGGTCCACAAGCAGATGCCCAGCACAGAGTAAAATAGAGCAGGTATTTATGATGCTTCCTCTGATATATTTGCATTTCTGTCTATTTTAAAATATCAAACAATACACCTCACCAGCCCTCTCGTTCCATTCTCCTCCCCCATGCTGTCCATAGAAATTCCAGTCCTTGTATTGCTCTTATTAGTTTTCCAGAAAAAAGGAAGAGACATCTTTATATGACTGAACTGCTGTTAAAACCACAGTTGTTCTTTATTTATAGAAAAACATTTTCAGCAGACTGTAAATTAGAAAGTTTTCATTATGAAATTAGAAACTATACTTCCTTCCACTTACTAAACTGCCTTCAAACTTCAGACTAGAAAGGTAGAAGTAATGTTGAGTTAAAACCTCAAAGGGTTAAGTCTTTCTCTGAAAATCTGTGTGTATTTTCAGGCAGACTGAAAGAGACATTTACATAACTGTAATTTATGCAATTCTGAATCAGAATTTAGATTAAAACTTTGAAGTGTCTACTACAAAGAGCTGTGATGTTAAAAACTCCAGTTATTACTCTGGGCTCTCACACATGAGATGAGTTTTGATTGTAATGGGATTTTCCTTCTTTAAGATATAAGTAAAAAGTGAGTTGTAAAGATTTATGTACTATGTCACAGTATTCTTAGAGATCGCTTTTTTTGTAAGATTGGTTCTTTTATGAAAGCATTTTTCTTCCACTCTCCATCAAAGTTAGATCTCTGGCTCTGGAAGTAAGGTTTTTCCCCCTAGTGTGGTGGTTGTCTTTTTTTTTTTCCTTTTACATATCACTCACATTTTGAGAGTGTTATTCTTTTGACTATTACCTAGCTTTATGATGCTGTCAAAATTATGAAGTATATTACAAAAGAATGAAAGGAATGGAGAGGAAAAAGGAATGAATTTATAACTGCAGGAACTGTCCGAAAGAAAACATTTTACTTTCTTTGTTCATGAAAGTAATATCCTTATATTGCAGTGATCCTCTCAGAAACAAGAAAATATATTTGGTTGCATCACATCATGACAAACCTGTGCAATGGAGATTTTTGTGAGCTGCAATCTTGGGATTAAGATGAGAATACGTTACTGACTCATTTACACATTCCTGGTTTTTTAATTAGCACGAGGAGCACATGTTGGAGAGCGGTAGTTCAGACAGTGTGTCTGGAAATAACCTGACAGATTTCCACCTCCTTGTGAGGCTGAAGTGAGGTCTTCAGGCAATTGCAGAGACTGATGCAGCTGCCACGGGCACTCCTGCTGCAGGCAGGTAGACAGGCCTCCAATAGTCTCTGAATAATCCAAATAAGAGAGAGCCTAATTACAACCTATAATAATGCTGCCTGGAGGTTCCTGGGGTCCTGGTTTTACATTTCTTTCAAACCTGATGTTTTGTGGTACATTCAAACATCTAGTGAACCAAAAAGGTGTCCCTGAGCCATTTTGTGCAGCTCCGCAATAAGAGTGACAAAGAAGATGGTGCAAGAGTTTGTGACAGCCCATTGACAGTATTTGTTGTGGGAAGGGGAGCTCCATACTACATGTGGTCCTTCACCATCTGCAGTTAGACTAGTCAGGCTCTGCAAAAACAAGAAGCAGATTCTTGATCCAAAGTCTTATATTAGGTCTGAATTGAGCTTTGTGGTAAGCCTCTGAATGCAATTTAAATTGCAACTGCTCTTACTGAAATATAAAGCTCAGCCTAAATGGCAACCCATTTCACTACACTTTAATGGTATGAATTGTACAGCTGAGAGCTTATCTACTCTTGGTGTCATTTATTAACTTTGTGTGTTCAGTTACTTGTGGTTGAAAACAAAAACTAACAGCCTTTAATTGCCCAGCACTGCTTTCAATATGAGTACTCTGAAAGAGATGCTATTTAATAGTATTGATTGTATTATTGTTCTTATACTGAGCCCTTTCTACAAACAATATTCATTACAGTAGTTTCTAATTTCCAGTGCAAAATGCTATGAGCCTTTCTGTGTTATTTAATAGTTAATCACAAAATGCATATATATACAATGAAATATTAATGTACAATTCATATTAAAATGTTTCATTTGAATGTACAACAAATCTCCTTGGAGGGAAATTTAGTAATGTGTAATAGTTCAACAGTTCTATTTCAAAAATTGTATATTTTTTTACCAGTGTAGAAGTTGCTGGTCTTTGTTATGATATAATGATGCTCAAAGGTTCATTTTGGAATACAGAACAGGGATGTAAAAGTGATACATCAGTGAGAATCAGTGTCAAGCCTTGTTCTCTGTTAGGACACATGATAAATAGTCATCTGAATCTTTCTAACCAGGTTTAAACACTGTTTAAGAAGGCCAAGTGTTAAACACTATTGAATGGTTTATTCTGCGTATCGTGGCTGAATCTTCATTTAAAATATACAGCACTTAAGGAGTGATGTGTTTAACATGACATGAATTGCCAGAAGCATTCTTTATTGCATGACAGGATATCCTTATGTGTTAATGAACAAGCTCTACACTTGTGCAGTGTTATTTACCATCAGAGAACTGGGAATTAAGCAGAAACTTCTAGTTGCACATTTTCAAACCAAGATTTGGTACTGACTTGCTTCAGCTCTGAAACATGTTTCTTGGTAGCTTTATCTCTTAAATTTAATACACTAGAGAAATTAATGGCTAGAAAAAATACTTTTGAGTATTAAAAAATATAAAATTTTATATCTTCCTCTGCCAATCTTATAGATCTTACGATAACCTTCTACAGAGAGGTGTTGTCTCTTTTCTGCTATGCAATCTAGTTAACAAGGAATTGAGATACAGCTTGATGACATATAAGATTTCAGGCCTCCAAATGCTTGAGAATTACACCTTTAGTATGCAAATACATCTCCTAGGAAAGTTCTGATTAAAGGCAAATTAAATAAATCTATGTGTCATTTAAAGTCAATGATATGTATAAAACTGTGAAATTATATGGTAATTAGTATGCAGTGTCTGTCTATCAGGAGCTATATTTCTTCCTGAAATTATGAATCGATGCAAGAGTAGATTTTCCTGTAAGAATGAACTAGTGTTAGGGTACCCTTCCTGCCATATCAACAATGCAGAAAATCTCTGGCCATTTCCCAACATATTTTGGGTTTGGCTGGTTTTCTCCCAGTTATTTGTGCTCTTGAAAAGCATCTTGTTTATGGCTGTGCCAGAAGTGTTGTTACCTGAATCTGACAGCAGAGTTTGCACGGGGAGGCAGTTTTCAAGCTGTCACTTTCTCCTTCCATCTTTGCCTTTCATTCTTCTCACAAAACTTTCCCTGCAATTTCTTCTTATTTTTATTGTCCAGACAAAAGCATTTCTCCCTGTACCCAATGCAATAGGCAAAGGAGGATTTCAGTGTGTTTAATAGGAGGACTGCAACTCAGCCATTCATTTCTGGAAATTAGTATGCAACTCTGACATAATCTAAAAAGGCCCAATTGGATAATCAGAATATAGCTTTGAAAAAGAGCTTATCTTAACAGCCAGATTGTGCTCTCAATTATATACTCTGCATAATATAAAGGTGGCCCAACACTGGAATTGTTTGTTTAGCTCTTGTCTACTTCCTCCTTCCAATTTTTTTTGTATAGTGTTTGCCGCTTTTAAAACCTTCTGCTGGGTGAGAATACTGTAGGTTGAGTTGTTTCTATTTGTTACTGGATGAGGTTAGCAGAGTGTGAAAGAAAAAATTGTTTCCAGAATAGGAGTTTTAGAATGGTATTTCTAATCTCTTCGAATTGATGATTACAGTTCTTATGCGGCGGGTGGGGAGGGGTAGAGAGCAGGGAGGAGTGACTGAGAAATGAGCTTTGTGAAAGAGCTGAAATGGCTGAAGAAGGCATGTTATAGAATGAATCTCTCCTGTATGAGACAAAATGCTCTAAGGATTCTTTGCCTTTCCATTTGCTCCTTTAAAATCCATATATGTTTGGTACTTTTTTTCCAAAATGCAAAAAAAAACATGGGACATATTTAGGACCATTTCTCTGTGTGTCAGACGCATGTAAGTACCACTAATCATGGTAATTCCATTATAAAATACAAATGAGCAGGAGTGCCAACTCCATTTCACATTTCTGTCCTCAAAAGTACTGTGATCTAATTTGTTTCTTGCTGACTGCTACTTCAGCCCCTGTCCACACATGGAATGCACCTGTCAGGTGTCTGATGGAGGAGATGTATATTTTAATTGGGTGGTTTTTAAATACCTCTCACTACTCTGTTCAATTTTTTTAAAAAAACCCCTGTTGTACTGTTTTTAAGAAAGTGGCTTAAGCTACATATTTTTGAAAAGGAAGTATTGATGAAAATCTTCATTGTAAGCTCATTGAGGAAATAAATGTTCTTTGTTCTGTGCCATACTCATTAATGTTTCATAACAACTACATTTAAAGTGGAACAGTCTTTTTATGAGCAAGGTCTCACCTGTACAGGGAACACTGACATTCATATATGTTCTCATACCTAGTATCTTCCTTACTTAACAAAACTGCACCTATATCTGTAACCCCTTTCAGCACTGTCTGTATCTGATTGCCCATGTGTTTGTTCCTTTGCCTGCAGTAGTGGTGTGGTGCTGGATCTCAGGTGAGACAGACTGGTGCCTGCTACAGAGACAAAGGAAAATGCTTCTGTTATGACAAACGATTAAAAAATAGATAAAGAAACTGGACCTTCATCCTTTGTAGTTTATCAGTGGTATTTGCGTAACTATCCTGCTCAGGTTCTGGGCACTAAAGCCAGGATAAATGAAGAAATTTCTTTGAGAGACTACTGGAAAAAGATTAGTGGTAGAAAGGACCAGAACTATGTGCTTTGGTACCTGGTTGATCACTCTGTAGCCTGGATGACAAAGATAAACAACACTACCTGGTATGCTTCATAAAGATCACATACGGGTAAATATTTTAATTTAATTGTTCCTCATCAAGAAGAAAGATGTCTCCAAAGATTATTCTTAATAGAACCATCTGAAATAAAATAACATCAGTTCATTGTTTGAGAAAGAAAAGCAATGGGTTTGTACCTATCTAATATGGAATTTACTTTAGGCTCTACCAATACTTCCTTAAAATATCTAATATAATTTAATCTGGTTCAATTAGTTATGTAATATTTTATTCTATTAGAAACAAGACTTAAAACTTATAATGCTCTTTCATTTTCTAAACATGGGAATAAATTAACACTTTTTGAAAATTACTATCTAAGTGTGAATTCTCTAAATATTGACTAGTGTCACTAAAGTAGAAAAAAGGAGTGCTTTTAACTGATTTAAGTGAACCATTTAAAATGTTGTTGCAAAGCTTTGCTTTAAATATTTATAGGTGTTTAGAAGTCATTTACTTCCAGTGATTTACATAGTTTAGCCTCAGTCTAATTTTCACCCTGTGAGGTTGTTTTGTGTAAATAAGTTGTCCATAACATTTCTGTGAACTTTCCTTTGTAAAGGAAGCTAAGAGTCTACTCTCATAACAATGTTATTTCCATGCCTTACAGACTGAATAATATGTCACCCTTTATTTGTTATTTTATTTCTTCCTCATTTGTTTAATTACTCCTAAAATGCATACAAAAATACAGACAGAAGTTCCAGAAGTATTTTCTAGTTTAATCACCACTATCAATTCATTCCAAGTTTTTGCAGCTTTAGGACTCCTTAATTTCTCAGTTCAGACAGGGCTAACACATGTTTTTAACATGCTGTAAAAACTGTAGCAATTACACGCTGTTTCCCCTTTTTCCAATGGCCGGGATTTAAGCATCAACTTAAAAGTTGTTGGGTTTTTTTTAACTTTATCAAAGTCTTGGCTCTTCTGTATAAAATGCCACATTGAATACATGCATCTTGAAATTGTTCTTTAAAGTTCTTAAGAAAATTAAAGAACTTAAGAAGTTCTTTTAAGAACAGGATGTTGAAAATTGAGATTAATCCCTGATCTGAAAAGTATGTCTCGTGACTACAGGCCATAATTATTTCCACGCATAAGGGTAGTAGGTAGTAGTAGGGTTTTTCTTTCTGAAATGCAGCACAAATTAAACCTTAATAATTCTGTAAATCTATGAATTATTATTTCTAGATCCTCTTCTAAAGTTAGATTTAAAAGATGAACAACTTTGTCACATTTTCCAAGAGTTCCAACTTTATCTCCTAGTTCTTGATTAACCTAAACAGAAAGCAGTTGCAATTCTCACTCATATCAGCATTCCCACATTTCTGAGTACTGCTGAGATTCTGTGAGAAGACTCCTCCTGTGAAAAAAACTGGGTTAGTAGATAGTAGATGTTACCTGTATATTCTTCCCAGTTCGTGGCCAGGTAGTATTGCACCCAGCATACGGCTCCTACAGAGGGTTGAATTCTGCTGCACAGCATAGATAAGCCAGGTCAGATCCCCGAATGAAGCAATTATTTGGGGAAGCAAATGAGAGAGGATAACCAAGCTTATAAAGAAACACTTGAAAGAGTCTGGGCTCAGAAGAAGGCAAAGATTTTGGAGTAAACTGGAGTAAAACAATGGAATTCTGGAATAGTAAAATGGGTAAGGCAATATAATCTCTAAGTGGAGATGTCAGGGGACTCAACATAGCTGGAATGAAATCTGCCTGATATTCATAATTTTAGAAGTATTTAAGACAGCTGTGCAGACTTTTAATATGCTGGATAGCAGGTCAAAAACGGGAGTGTTATCAGAAGATTTGTAGTCCCATAATTCATTGAAGAAAGGAATAGTAGAAGTTGAAGTGCAGACAGATCTTCTAGCTGTATTGCATCTTGAAATAAAATCTCATGAATCAAGATGTCCTAGATAGTGACAGTGTAAACAGATGAAAGTTGCAGAGAGTTGAAAGATGTCAGTAAGCAGCAAAAAATGACAAGGGCTACAACATTTAATGTGCAAATATACCGTATGGAATTTTCTCCCCAATAACAACAGTATAAAGTCTTAACATCATGGCCACAGACCTTATAGTTACTAGATGTTGCCGTTAGGTACTTATTAGTGTTGTGCTTATGTATAAAACAGTATAATAATTCAGTGTTTCAAAGTATGTTCTTATCAGGAACTCTTCAGAGTTTCAAGGACCTCTGAGCGTCTGGCCAGAACACATCCCTCACAGCAGAGGGGACTTGGCAGAAGAAAGCTTGGCCTGCGATAGACTGGGGTCAGGGCAGACTTTGAGGAAAGGACAATTAGTAGGGAAGTTCATTTAGCTCCATTCAGCTTTCCACACTACTACAATTTAGCTAAAGACTTTGCTTTCCAAATACAAGCATAGAACAGAAGACTTTCACTTGCCTTTTCTCTTTCCCTTTCTGTCTGTATCTCTCTCTTACTCGTTTTTTAGTTTGGGTTTTTTGGGGTTTTTTTGTCCTACCCCATTCCTATTCTCTTTCTGACTGAGGATAGCGAGAAAAAAATGTAGATTTTTTGAAGAAAGTTCTGAAAAACTTTTGTGTTGGGGCCCGAGCAGCTTTGCCTGAGATATACTTGCTGTGGGCAGTCAGGCAGCAGTAACCAAGGTCAGTAAACGAGGGAAGTTGCTGATGTGGCAACTAAGTTGGGGAAGTTCCAAGAAAGGAGGATACCTGTCTGAATAGGGGTGTAGCTATAGAAGACAAGGTAGCCAATCAGCTTAGCTTGTGATGCGTGTGTGGCGCGGGTACGGAAATGGTTTCCTATATAATGTCACGGAGTTTGCTAATAAATTGGAATGATTCTGCATCATATTGGTGCGTCCAGTCATTCTCGGCTCACATGCAACTGAAGGACCCCGGCACTTTTGCTGACTAGAAAAACTCCCTTTATGAAAAATGCCATTAGGACTTCTAAAATTTTATGTTTAACAGTATTGGATCTTACTCATGGGAAGATTAGCTACAACCATCCCAACTTAGAATACATATATTCTTGAAGAGTTTTTATCCACTCTTCTATTGTCTGTCATTCAATAACCTGAAGAAATTAATGTAAGGAGATTAAAAATTGCATGCTATCCATTTCCATATTTTTATTAGAAATATTGTGCTGTTTCCTGTAAATTCTAGTGACTAAGATTTGAATAATAATTATTTTCTGCTTGTGATCTTTTGAAGTTGCCAGGTCAGAATAATTTAAGGGTCTACAGAATTGTATTGCTGTTTTTCTAATGCTTCTTACCAGGAGCAGAGTAATTTATTGTTGCTTGGATGAGACCAGAACAGATTAGATCAATAGACCTCCATTTCTACCTTCATGTTTGTGTACTTCTCAGTTGTAATACTTGCAAATCCTTAATGATGCTCCTGCAAACTGATTTAAAAAAAAAAAAAATTAATTACTTTATCTTTTGTACAGAAACCTTGGGTATTTTTCCACTTTTGTATACAGAATATTTAGTTCAGTAGTGTTTTTATGCACTTTGAAGTGAAATACAAACCTCCTTCACAAAAATGAGGCACACAAATACTTGTTAAAAAAGCTGTGCTTTTGAAAAGGAGATTGCACTTAAAACCAAAATGACAATCTCTTAAGCCTGTTCTCAAGTGTTCCTGTGTACCTTCATGACCTGGCAATCGCGGTGGATGCTTGTAAAATTCAGTTTAGATTCACGACAAAACTCCAATTTAGGAAGAAATACGATGATGGTACCTTATTAATGAACCGTTTAGCCTTGTCTGGCAATATAATCTCAAAATCTGTCATGTTGCATTTCTGTTGAAAACCACTTGCATATAAATTTTGGGGAGATGTATGTGTATAATATGTATACAATACAGGCTGTTGTTTCTGGAGGTTTTGTGCATTGCTGTCTCATTATTATATTATATTATATTATATTATATTATATTATATTATAATATTATATTATATTATATTATATTATATCATCATAAGTCTAGTCATCTCTCGGAGCCACATTAATTTTATGAAGTAGAGAGATGAGATTAGTACAAATCAAATGAAAACTATGAAAAGAACAGAGTGCACACAAAATGATCTGCCTACAGGATTTTCTGAAATTATCCAAGGGTGGGAGAGAACAGTAAGAACAATTTTAATAACATCCTATTTAATTTAGTTTATTTCCATTGTGTTATTCCTTATTTCCACCTTTTCTTCGTTGATCTCCAAATGATTCAGCAATTTTGAACCAGCTTTCAGGCTAGCAGTTGTGGAGAAAGAAGATGGTAAATGAATTGCAATCTATATAAGGTATAGAGCTATTTTCTCTAAAACTTACTATAGAGCAGTGCAACCTCAAATGCTGACAGTAGGGTCATATAAATGGAATTTGTTTTTCCACCCCTACTAATATTCGCAGGTACCTGTACACAAACACTGGTGGCTGGTAGCTTTGGCAGGTATTTGCATCTCTTTCCTCCAAGATATTTTAGTGTCATCATTAGAGATTATTTTTAGGTCTGAATCAATCCAAGGCAATCAAAGGATGCTGGGATTTGGATCAAATTGGATCATGAATTAATAGGAGCGTAGCCAGCAGGCTGAAGGAGGTGATCCTCCCCCTCTACTCTGCCCTGGTCAGGCCTCACCTGGAGTCCTGTGTCCAGTTCTGGGCTCCCCAGTACAAAACAGACAGGGATCTCCTGGAGAGAGTCCAGTGGGGGCCACAAAGATGATGAAGGGCCTGGAGCATCTCCCCTGTGAGGAAAGGCTGAGTGAGCTGGGGCTGTTCAGCCTGGAGAAGAGAAGACTGAGAGGGGACATGATCAATGTTTATAAATACCTGAAGTGTGGGAGACAAAGAGAGATGACCAACCTCTTTTCAGTGGCCTGTGGGGACAGGACAAGGGGCAACAGTCACCAGTTGGACCACAGGAGGTTCCACACCGATGTGAGAACTTCATGGTGAGGGTGATGGAGCACTAGAACAGGCTGCCCAGGGTGGGGCGTGGAGTCTTCTTCTCTGGAGATATTCAAGACCCGTCTGGACACCGACCTGTGTGACCTGCTCTAGGGAACCTGCTTTGGCAGAGGGCTGGACTCGATGATCTCTCAAGGTCTCTTCCAACCGCTACAATTCTGTGATTTTGTGACTCTGTGATTTTTATGCAGTGATAACAAATTTGCTCTTAGTTCAGGAATGGATAAAAAGATGCATTTGTTTGACTTGTCCTAGGTCTCTCATTCAGCCAGATACAGGCTCAGAACTGAACCACCACCACTATTTATTTTTCTTAGCCATTAAATCAGCTCACTTCTGTGGGTGAAACTGGCCTGTATTTGGATTTTGCTTTGAGCTTCTGTGTGTTTGACTTTCCTCTTTCTGACTATAGATTACTGTTTGAGATGTCTGATCTGAAAGGAAAAAACAAACCAGCTATCTAGTTCCAGGGGGAGGAGGAACTGAGACTTCAGAATTACTTTCCAGTTTTGATAAAATTTTAAAACCCAAGTTCCTAAACAAAGTGTTAATTGAGCCACTCCCTTTTGAATAAATATAAATAGTTTTTTTCCCACCTACTTGTCACTTACTTAGTGGATTTAATTATCACCTAGCCAGAAGGCAGAGACATTATTACACCTAGCCAGAGGGGCCTAGGGGGGAAAGCAGTCGCTTTAATGAGCTGGAACAGAAGTAGGTCAATGAAAAATGTATGTATAATCTACTAGTGCTTCTATGTATATATATATATTTAATTAGTGGACCAAAGGTGACATTGATTGTTGAAGCTTAAAACACCAAACTTCAGTTAGCTGAGTGATGTTTTGTTTCCTTTTCACTTTTCTCATACTGTGACTGCCCTCATGCTGTTTTAAATCCTTAGTGTTACTCTTACTAATTCCTTTTTTACTATAATGCCTTACTGAAGAAACATGGATTTCAATTTATTATGTCTTTGTAACAAATTACTACAATACCTATTTGCCTTTATTATATTAATTGTTCTATGGTAAAACTTTAATTTTTTTTATTGAACTACGGTTTCTCTATAATATATCTTCATACTTCCATTTCACAGGTAGGTTAGGTTAAAAGAAATAAGGATTTGCATTTTCTCAGAATCCTCCTTTGTTTACATGACACAGCTAGCTACATGTAAGATGTATATGTGGAAAAGCAATGGAAAGACAGAATGGAAAAGAGAGAATTAGCATAGCACAAAGTTAGTCTGTGACTGAAGGATGTTCCTCAGGATGAAGGTTTACAATGATTTCAGAAAATTAGTTTAAGTCCTTAACAGCATTTTCTGGTGTATTTAAAAGTACTTCTCTTTTCTCTTTCCTTGATACTTCTTTTTCATGCTGTACTCTAGTTTCCCCAACTGTAAACTGGATAGTGTATTACCACCTAACACACGTCAATGAACTAATACTTACAGCGCAATATTTATTCTTTCTCAAGGGTTCTGCTAACCGACTTCCTAGGGTATGTCTTCCTGAAGTAGGATGTTGAGAGATGAACTTTCCTTTGCTTAAAGGGAGGTCAATTTGTGATGACAAGAACCTCATCACACCTTGTGGTTGATACTTCTGGGATGTGGCATAATGATTTCTGATATTGTTTTATTGAAAGAAAACAAGATAATAAAATAATGGCAAGACCTGAAGTTGTTAATCCAAATGTGGTCAAACATGCAATAAAGTGTTAGTCTGTGAGAGCTCCAGAACACGTTCTCATGACTTCAAAAACATGCAAAACAAAGCTCAGGAGAAAACAACTACAAGCATGACTGCAGTATGCCACAAGATCAGGTCAGAAAAGATCAAGGGTATTAGTGTCCTATATCACAAATCAAAGCAAACAAAAAAAAATCAGGCCCGTAACCTGTCTGGAGTTAGGGAGGAGAGTGGAACCAGAAAGAAGATTTAGAAGAAGACCTCCTTTCCAGTGTCAGCAGCTGACTTAGGCACGAGCAAGGAATGCAAATACAGCACAGGAGGTATTTTTAATACTGCCTTTAGGAGTATCCAAATACCTCTCTGTTTGTCATGGCACTTCCATGAAGAATATGTCTGATGCTTCAGAGTCACAGAGAATAGAAGCAAGGTGAGCATCAGACGGAGGAAAAAACCTTTTTGTGTGTGACTAGTAACTAGTAGGAACTTGTAAGCCTGCTATTATAACAAATGTGTACAGAACAAAGCACCTTCTCCCCTCTCTCAAGCAGGTACAGCCTTCCTCAATGATACCAACAACGTGGATACCCAAAGACATAAATCCTTCCTCTGTGATGTGCTTAGGTCCTCTTCCACAGTTTTCCAAATCTTTCATTTACGCTGAGTGAAAATGTGATTTCCTAGAAACCACAGAGACCTGAAGATTTCCTTGTTCTCAGACACAGAACATGCAGAATTTCTGTGTTGGGTGAGATCGAACGTGAGCACAAAACGTGCAGGAAAAACTGCAGTTTTCAGTTATGCCTCTCTTGGTGGAAACTATGAATATTTCCTTCCAGATTGCCACATTCTTCTCTTCTGTCCCTATCAATCTCCTCCACAATTGAAATACTGATGCTAGCTTCTTAAGACTGGTATTTTTAATAGATGTTGCTTCTTGGACTTAAAAAAGGCTTGCCACCTTTCACAAAGCACAAAGTTTCAGCTTAATTTTTTCAAATAGAAATGCTGTCTCAGCTGCCAGCATTAGCACAATTATGTACCATGTACAAATAATTACATGCAGATATGTAGAACAATTTGAGGAAAGAAATTAATTTAATTTACACCTGGGGGCTAATGTTATTCAAATAAGTTTATATTCCTGGCAACAATGCTGAAGAATCATCTTTGCTCTGTGCATCAAGCTGAACCAGGCCGGTGAAGGCGAGTGGGACCAGAATGAAGCTTAACCTCCAGATCCTCAAGGGGTAAAGGCATAATCGTTTTTCCTGGAATTAAGATTTTCATTCTCTTCTTTAAAGCACCAGATAGATTACTGTACTTTTCCTGCTGTGATCTTAAAGCCTTTAGGTCTGACTTTCCCATGTAATTTCCTTATTCTTCATATAATTTGTTTTTTTATAATATATTTTATGGTACAAGTCAGTTACTTCTGCTCCTGAGTGACACCACTTTAAATGGGATTACTCTATAATCTGCATTGTTCTGTTCTAGTTTACTGGTTTCTATTGAAAAATAAAAATCCCATTGCAAGCTGATTGTTAACTTTGTTAATTCCCTAAAATTTGGCTTCTTGAGATTGAATGCCTTTGTACTGCCGTACTGTATTGATTCATTCCAGCAGTCCTAAATCCAAGTACTTCCTCATTTCTGGTTTTGTGATTTCCTATGTAAGTTCTTTATAGTCATTCCCTGTAGGCCAAAAGAATAATTTCTCCTCCAGCTTCAAAGATTAACCAATATAAGCTAAGAGAGACATAAAATGTTAGATTGCTAGTAGTTTCTAAATGGGATTTCCCATAAATTCAATATGCTGTTGTTAACTACATGAAAAATAATTTATACAGAATAGTTGCCTCGGCTTTTTTTCAATAGCTCTTTAGTAAAATACAGTAGTCACTCCAAGTCGTTCTCCCCTGTTTGTTACCAAGCATGAAATCCGCAGACCAGTTTTATACATTAAGTCCTTAGGTTTTAATTAAATGCTTCCTTTTTATTTTTCTTTCCCTTACTAAAATCAGAAGACTCCACATTGCAGGAAACATCCATCTACAAAACTGGAAGACATTCTAAAATTTCAGGGGTTTTCCTCTATTTTAAAGCAGCTGTGCAAGCAGAGCTGTTAATACCAATCGTTTCTGCTCGAAGTTTAGGAACAGCTGGTGTAGCCAGTGGGTCCTTTCTATATCCTGAATTATTCTCACTACAAAGGAGGACCAAGACTGCATAGAGGTTAAAGATGCAACAGTACAGTGGATTTGCAGAATGAGATAATGATATTTTTGTTTGCTTTTCCGTTCCTTTCTTAGAAATTGCTAATGTTCACTTCTCTGGTTTTTCTCTCTTGGGTATTGGATTTATGTTTCCACAGCACTATCTACAGTGACCTTAGCATCCTGCTCCTACGTATTAGTGGTTGGCTTATCGCTGTGTAGGCAAAATTATTTTTTCCCTTGTGCATCATTTTGCATCTATCCTTCCTGAATTTCATTCGCCATTATCTCACTCAGTTACTTGGTTGCAAGGCTTTTCTGCTGTTCTTCACAGTCTGTTCCTATCTTTACCACCATGAATAACAGTAGCATCCTGAAAGTTTGTCATCACACTCTTCACTTATTTTTTCAGATAACTTCAAAACATGCTGAACACCATGGGCTCTAATAAATCCTGTAAGACTCTGTTGAGTAACTCTCTTCAGAGAGAGAAATGACTTTTACTCTAACTTTCAATATCTTTTTAATCAGCTATTTTATTCATGGGAGGACTTTCCTTCTCACGACTGCTCAGTCCATTTGAAACCTTTTAAAAAGATTCTTGTAGAAGGCCTTTTGGAAATCTATGTATGCTGTATTAGCCTGATTTCTCTTACCCATATTCTTATTGACTTCACTATTATCAAGTATAAATGTTTATTATTATTGAGCTTAAATGTATTTTGTATACAGCCTTTCCCTTTGTGTAAACTTTGTTGACTCTTCTATGATCACATTTATCATGGCTTTGCTCATTCTGGAGGTTTTTTTTTTTTTTGTTTTCCAACATTTTAATTTTCAAACATTTTTCCTGGAGCAGATTTTAGAATTTGGGAGACATTTTCCAGAAACCTTTAGAAGTTAGTGTTTCCGGTCATCTTTCAGTCTTCTGCCTACAAGGTGGTTTTGCATGGCACTTGCATACCATAGCTGTAAATAGCTCGGTTATTTCATTCTGGATCCCTAAAGGAAAACCACCTGAATTTGGTGACTTAATTGTTGTTCATGCTGCCATGAAATTTAAATTTGACAGAAAAATTTGATACAGGTTTTCTGACATACTGCCTGTAGAAGGGGTTACAGTACATTTTCTGCTGTGGGAGTTATATCTTCTTTTAGACAATCTGACATGGGACTCTCTTAATTCACTCACTTCTGTTTGAATTGAGAAATTGTCCAAATGTCAATTTCATTATTAAAAAGGGTAATAAACCAGATGCATTATCTCACAGTCAAGTGAGTTTTATTGCCCACTTCCCACAAAGAAAAAAGTACTGTAATTAAGATGTGTATAAGACAGTTCTGAGAAAATGGTATCAAAGATGGCAGAAAACACTACCTTCTTAAGTGAAATTTAAGGTTCAAGTAAGCTCTTTCCAGTACTTCCATGGAGTAAAAACTCTGGTGTTACAAATGATTGAAGCCTTCTTTCGTGGGAGCCTTACGACTGGTAGAGATTTGTGGTTCCCAGTTGTTTAAGTTTGTACCACTTTACTTTTGCATGAAGCCTATGCAACATGTAACTGCTCTGAAATGGCATCTGTGGTTGCAAAGGCATCTTGCAAAGACCAGAGCTGTGCAGGAGGAAATTAAGTAAACAGTCACTCCAGCCATATAGCTAAATAGTGGGAAATGTTCTTCCTGCTAATTTACACATGCAAATTAGATCAGGCTCTTGCCTCAATAAATCAATACAGCCTAATGAGTTCCTTGAGTGGAATTCACACTGCAAGACAAGTTTGTTTGGAAGACAACAGCCTGTACCTTACTTTCAATGGAGGTATCAAATCATCTCCTGAAAAAGGGCTGTCATTAAGTGGATAGGATAGTTACCATCCCAAAATTCACTCAGCATTAAACACTTTATTTCTGGTAATCTCTAAATATTCATCCATTACTTGAAATGTGAAGCATCCTTGGTTTTTCCTATACTTTCTGACCTAAGCAATCACACCCATCTTCCCATGGTGGAGCTGTCTTGGTCAACATCTGTGGCATTTTCTCCACATGCCTGTACATTGTAACTCACTTTGCTGCTCTACCTTTCCTTCAGTACATGCACACAGCTGGATGGCTGCAGGCAATATGGAGCTGTCATTCACATCCTTTCCTTTCTTCTGCCTTGAGTGAACTCTGGTTTAAAAACCTGAATAATTATTCCATTCAAAAATATTCTAATGACAAAGACTTAATGGTGATATAATTTTCTGGGGTATAGCTGATTTATAAGAGAAATATTCACTCGACTACTTGTTACTGTCTTCGTTAAGACTTACCACCCAGCCATGATCCTTAGTGATGTACAAGAAATGAATATCTTAAATCCAGACATAGATGCCTACTGTTAAGTTCATGTGTCAATAGGTACTGCATTGATCACTCCGGATACAAAGTGATGCACTCCTTGTTTTGTGAGAAAGTCATATTGACATTTTATGTGTTTTATAGAATAGACTGCACTTAGAACAAATTGAACAAGATGTGTTCCTTTAGTGGGAAATAGAGCTTTCTTTGTCTAGCTGCTTTTAGTGACACAGAAAGTAAACTTGGATCATCTCAACTAGAAACCTCATCCAGTAATGCAGGAGATATATATATATATATAAATTACAATTATATGACAAGCATAATCTACAAAGATATGGTTTAGATCACAGAATCACACACAGAATCACAGAATGTTAAGAGTCAGAAGGGACCTTGAAACGTCACCTAGTCCAACCCTGTCAGAACAGGTCAACCCCCCCTGCCAGAGCAGATCCCAGATGCCTTGAATTTTCTGTGTAGCAGCAAAATCAGTCATCATTTATTATTTGCGTTGTTGGACTTTTTTTCCCTTGAGAAAATAAATCTACCCAAATAAAATTACAAGAAAAAGTGTTGCAGGTATATGGCTGTGTTGCAATCACCCTAACAAAATTGCCTGAATCACAGATTACTTTGATCTTAGCTTAGAACATGACAGCAGCTATGAGAATATACAGCATGTTCAGGACCTTAGGAATAGGTAACTAGTACAGTGGGTACCTTGGTCACTGTGAAGACTGTTATGGACCTTGAATCAAAATAATGGACATTGGTTATGGACCTTGAGCTAAAACAATAGGTACCAGAAGAACCCGGGTTAGGTTTGGAAGATCAGCCAAAGATGAAATGAGCATGTGCAAGGATAGAGTTCATCAGCAGACACAGTGAGGAAGACTAGTGACGACCACCAGTGGACCACCGCTCAACATAACTACACATGCATTAGAGACATTTGCATATGACAATGATTTCCAGGAAATTACATGAATATGCTAGTCAATACCCTCCCCTCTCTGTATTTAAAACAATCAGTAAAGTTAACCAATGATTTTTTAGAATAAGAATATAGAGAAGGTGAGCTAACTGAAAGCCAATCACTGTAAAGGTCAAATTAAGAAGCAAGCATTCTATGCAGTTTTGAGCAACAGCTTTGTTTAAAAAGTGTATAAATATGCTGTGCTTTGTACCTAGAACACGTTTATTTGGAGGAACTATTCCCCTGTGTTCCCCAGTGCTGGAATAAAGAAGTGCCTGCTTATCTGCTTTGTGAAGATAAGTGACCGCTAACAGCTGTGCAGATATCACGCCCAATACAATCTCAGTGTTACACTGGTTATCAATGTATGTGAAACCCAGTGTGAGGTCCATATGATGTGACCGG
>VXBZ01003002.1:1537216-1583865 GCA_013399135.1 Heliornis fulica
CCCCCCCCCCCCCCCCCCCGAACTTAAAGGAGTGAATGTAACTGTGTGCTGAATTTCTACACTGGACATAACAGATTGAAAAAATCTGGAGTTGACAATCCAGGACAGATTATTCAGATTTAATATATGCCACTTCTTCTTTACATGAAGGAGAAACCTTCTAAAGTTTGGGGTCATTGGTATTGATAGGACAAAGTAGTGCAAACTGCCTCTCCAGAAAGCTATTCTGCAAAAGCTTTTTTAATAGTATTTAGGTATTCATTATGCATTTTAATTCTAAAATACTGGACAAAACTAGAAATTGCTGTAATGTTTGTTAGAAGTTTAATGTATTCTTTTATCAGTGAGTCAGCCTAGCTTTACAACTACTATCTAATACACTTTATTTTGTATTTATTGAAACACTGGATGATTCAGCCCTCTTTTACATGCAAAATAGAAGAAAAATTTCTATCTAAACTTTCCATCTTGTACTAGGGCCAAAATACATTGTAACTCATACAACTGCATCAGTTTTCATGGGTGTTACCTGCCTAGGATACCAAATGCTGCTTATTTCACTCATTTATATTGATACATTTACAGGATTTTTTTTTTTAATCAATTTATCTGCAGTATTCCACTCTCTGTGTGCAATCCACATCATGGCCATAATGACATGGAATACCTGTCTGCTTTTTCTTGGCTTTCAGATTACCTCCTATAATCAGTATTCAAGTTTATTCAAATTGCAGATGACCACAAGGTAACTATATAAATGTATCTTTGTCCTAAATGGTGGAATACCTCGAAGTAGCAATTTACTGGGGGAGGGGGGGTGGGGGGAGTGTTGAGTTGCTTTTTTCAAATTCAGCATTTTATGCTATTTATCTGTCTTGTTTTGGTTTTCAAAGATAAAATCACCATTTGCCCTTGAAGCCACCTTCACAGCTGTTGAAAAGTGCAAACTTCATCAGCATCATACTAAAATTGATTTTACAGGCTGATATTCACGAAGATTATTTTAATGGCTTATAACGACAGCATTCTCTCACAGAGTCAAATATGAGGAAATATCGAAGTACTTGCCCCACAACTAAAACCACCAAAGATCACAATGGTCTTCTAAAAAAAAAACATTTTGAAAGAAAGTTTAACTAGCAACTGGCCTAGTGAAAATTGTATTTTTATAGTATAATCTTGGAGTGTAGAGGAACAGGGCTCCTTCGCTGGCACTTGATGATCAGCATGGGCAAGGACGATTGTTTCATTGCAGATTGTTTCATTGCTGTTCACTATCAACATTTCTAAATCAACCTGAAGTGAAAGGTGGAGGAAAGCATGGCATGAAAAATGATATGATAAAACACTGAAGGAATAGCTGGGTCTATTCTTTCAGAGAGCAAAAGGAAAAGTTTTGAATTACAAACCTTGCAGAAATTTTGTGTGTCTCATCAGGACATAAATATTGTAGCTTGGAAAATAACATATCTTGAATATTTTAAAGGGTTCTTTTTTAGGGTGGTTTTCAAGAGCTACATAATCACTCCCAAGGTCTTATTAAGTAGCAGATTCCTGTCATTATGGACATATGTCCTTTACCTTTACTGAGATGTTTGAAATGATCCAGCTTTCTTAAGAAAAAAAAACAAAAACAAAACAAAAACAAAAAACCCAAAAGCAAAAGCAAATCTACAATAAAAAAAATCCAAAATCTACCTTTCTGCTACATATACACATCACAGAGAGGAAAGCAACATATTTTCTTTTCCTTTGGAAAAAAAAATCTGTGTCATAAGAATATGGAATAAAGCATTAAAAAAGCCACAGAACAGCTATTAATGTCTGCCAGCTGTGAAGATGTTTGGCCCCTCATCAGAAGATTTGTCCAGCATTTAACCTATTTTCATAGTCCAGGAAATGTTTGAAAGTTATGAGGGATAATCAGGAGTATCGAGATTAACCGTGTGAAGCATGGGCAGAATAACACCAGTCTTAATAGGAAAAAACCTGCTTCTGTCAGCCACCTGTGAGCACAAGTACTTCAAAGCTCTAAATCATCATCATGAGGGTCAGGGGCATAATAAATCTGTTATGCATTAAATGTGTTTACTGAAGGTAATTAGAGTAGGGAGAAACTATGCAAAAGGACTGGTAACTCAGGTACACTGAGGTTTTTTTCCCTGGGACAGTGATAAGTGCTACTGTCCTGTTTAGTCCATTTTAATAGATCCATATTCATATCAGTATAAAATAGCTGTAAGGGTTGCAGTGTGACAGGCAAATCTGACCCTTAAATCATGGAAGTGGAAAGAGACAAGCTAATTTATATTTGTGGAATAGAAATTTGTGTTGCAAAACTATTTCCTAAATTAATTTCAATACTAGTTTAATGTCAAGAGACAGATTCTGGGAGGGGCGATGGAACTGAGGGTTGGGCTGTATAGATCTTTTTAGCCATGAATGANTTACAGGATTTTTTTTTTTTAATCAATTTATCTGCAGTATTCCACTCTCTGTGTGCAATCCACATCATGGCCATAATGACATGGAATACCTGTCTGCTTTTTCTTGGCTTTCAGATTACCTCCTATAATCAGTATTCAAGTTTATTCAAATTGCAGATGACCACAAGGTAACTATATAAATGTATCTTTGTCCTAAATGGTGGAATACCTCGAAGTAGCAATTTACTGGGGGAGGGGGGGTGGGGGGAGTGTTGAGTTGCTTTTTTCAAATTCAGCATTTTATGCTATTTATCTGTCTTGTTTTGGTTTTCAAAGATAAAATCACCATTTGCCCTTGAAGCCACCTTCACAGCTGTTGAAAAGTGCAAACTTCATCAGCATCATACTAAAATTGATTTTACAGGCTGATATTCACGAAGATTATTTTAATGGCTTATAACGACAGCATTCTCTCACAGAGTCAAATATGAGGAAATATCGAAGTACTTGCCCCACAACTAAAACCACCAAAGATCACAATGGTCTTCTAAAAAAAAAACATTTTGAAAGAAAGTTTAACTAGCAACTGGCCTAGTGAAAATTGTATTTTTATAGTATAATCTTGGAGTGTAGAGGAACAGGGCTCCTTCGCTGGCACTTGATGATCAGCATGGGCAAGGACGATTGTTTCATTGCAGATTGTTTCATTGCTGTTCACTATCAACATTTCTAAATCAACCTGAAGTGAAAGGTGGAGGAAAGCATGGCATGAAAAATGATATGATAAAACACTGAAGGAATAGCTGGGTCTATTCTTTCAGAGAGCAAAAGGAAAAGTTTTGAATTACAAACCTTGCAGAAATTTTGTGTGTCTCATCAGGACATAAATATTGTAGCTTGGAAAATAACATATCTTGAATATTTTAAAGGGTTCTTTTTTAGGGTGGTTTTCAAGAGCTACATAATCACTCCCAAGGTCTTATTAAGTAGCAGATTCCTGTCATTATGGACATATGTCCTTTACCTTTACTGAGATGTTTGAAATGATCCAGCTTTCTTAAGAAAAAAAAACAAAAACAAAACAAAAACAAAAAACCCAAAAGCAAAAGCAAATCTACAATAAAAAAAATCCAAAATCTACCTTTCTGCTACATATACACATCACAGAGAGGAAAGCAACATATTTTCTTTTCCTTTGGAAAAAAAAATCTGTGTCATAAGAATATGGAATAAAGCATTAAAAAAGCCACAGAACAGCTATTAATGTCTGCCAGCTGTGAAGATGTTTGGCCCCTCATCAGAAGATTTGTCCAGCATTTAACCTATTTTCATAGTCCAGGAAATGTTTGAAAGTTATGAGGGATAATCAGGAGTATCGAGATTAACCGTGTGAAGCATGGGCAGAATAACACCAGTCTTAATAGGAAAAAACCTGCTTCTGTCAGCCACCTGTGAGCACAAGTACTTCAAAGCTCTAAATCATCATCATGAGGGTCAGGGGCATAATAAATCTGTTATGCATTAAATGTGTTTACTGAAGGTAATTAGAGTAGGGAGAAACTATGCAAAAGGACTGGTAACTCAGGTACACTGAGGTTTTTTTCCCTGGGACAGTGATAAGTGCTACTGTCCTGTTTAGTCCATTTTAATAGATCCATATTCATATCAGTATAAAATAGCTGTAAGGGTTGCAGTGTGACAGGCAAATCTGACCCTTAAATCATGGAAGTGGAAAGAGACAAGCTAATTTATATTTGTGGAATAGAAATTTGTGTTGCAAAACTATTTCCTAAATTAATTTCAATACTAGTTTAATGTCAAGAGACAGATTCTGGGAGGGGCGATGGAACTGAGGGTTGGGCTGTATAGATCTTTTTAGCCATGAATGAGACTTGGGTGGTTTTTCCCCCTCTGTTCCCCACCAGCTTCATGTGCATTCTCAATTGAGTGGCCTGCATGATTATCAACTTTATGATTAAATGACTGAGCCTTACTGTGAAGATTATTTTGTGTTTTGTGGCTGTTTGAGCATGGCACTGGCAAACAGCTTGTCTCCTGTGGTGGCACTGGAGGCTGGAGTACTACTTTAAATGTGTAAGGATAGACCCAGCAGTGCAGTTACATGGCACGGAGCAGAAAAGCCATGCAAACCCTGATGCACTGCATTATAGCAACACAGGTACAGCTCGAACTTGTTCTTAATTTTCCAAGGGGAAGAACGTGGAAAACAGAGCCAAACACTACTGTAGTAAGGCAAAATTCTTTAGCAGGAGAAATTTCTAGCCACTTGGGAGTTTTCCATAGGAGGAAATGGCAAAAACATCTATTTATTAAATGCCTTATTTTCAGAGATATGCACAAGCCAAGCTTCAGCACCCTCCTGTGCCTGAAGAAATTTAATCCTACTTTTTTTTTTTTCACCTTTTATCATCACCAGACCTAAAAGGTGCTTGCTCTGGAGTGCTGGGAAGTAAGTTATGAGATTTTCAATTTTTTCTCCTTATGTTCCTTCACTTTAAACATCCACTAGCACAATGGATGAAAGTCTGACATCTCATTTCCTATCTAAGGACTTATCTTGTGTCCTCCTAAATAAATAAAAAGACATTGAGTGAACTTATTGATACCTCTGTAAACTTGGAACAGCTGCCCGTGACAAAGCAATATATCTACTTCAGCTGAAATAATTTGGAGGATGGAATCACAACTGAGGGGAACATACTGTGGAAAAAGAGGGAGGTTAGAAAACTATGTATTATGGAAGTGGGGAGGGAAGTGGCAGAATTCTAATGAGCCATCTTTGTAAATAAGTATTAAGGAAGTATCTTTTTGATGAAGAGTGGAAAGCAATAGAAATTACAGGAGCAGAGAAGGGTTAACTATTTGGCTTTGGTACGACACAAAGCTAGAAGGCAGAGAACTGAAGAGCATAAAATCATGTCCTCTGCCTCCCTTACCTTGGAGTTACTGAGATGGAAGGAGGAGATGGGACCACCAAAGTTGTTTGGCTGCTGAAAAGCTCTTAGCCCAAAACTCATACTAGGAATGACAGCCACAAAGGCTCAGTGTGAAGATCTTAGCTTTTTTAGTTTTATTCTGGAAAGAGGAACACTTTAATGTGTATACTGGGCCAACTGAAATCTGTTGTTTTGTGCTGTTTGTTTTTTTTTTTTTTTTCATGTGATTGTATCCATTACCTTAAGTAGTTCTTTTCTTCTGTGTACTGTCCTGGAGTATTGATAAACAGCAACTGCATCTCATCTCTCTGTGAGAGTAAATAAACCTAGTTTCTTCTTGTATCTTAGACACTTTGTCCTTCAGCTCATCGTGGTACCCTTTCTTTGATTCTGTTACTGTCTAAATTGATCTCATCAGACTTTGAGAAATCTCATTACAATAGTACTCAACTGTTGCTGTGACAAAAATCAAGGATGGGAAAAGTGAAGTTGAAAGCTCTTGCTTCAAGTACTTGCAATGCATGATTAATTTGGAGAGCTCCCCTTGTACTGGGTCTTTGTTATTCAGTTCTATGCAATTATTTAAGCACTGAACTAAAATAATCCATTTCAAAGAATCAAACGTACAAGTGTACAATCTCCAAGCGTTTCTCTGTGGTTGGCTAGTGGTTGATTTCTCTTATACTCCTGCATAGCCACCTGGAATTCTTTTAACAGTGACAGAAAGTAATTGAGGCTAGTAAGTGTTACAAGGGATACTTGTCTATAGGTTTTCTTAATTGCTATTCATTGCTACCCTACTGAGCTTTAGGAGAGCAGAAAAAACCACCATAATCCCCTTGATTTACCACATTTTGCAGGGCATTCAGTATAACCATTTCACATTAACAGAAGCATTTCTAGTCCACATCTTAAATCTGTGTTGGCCTTGTATTTCAGTTTTCTCTTTATGCATGAATACTATTTACGTACCACTGTTAGTGTTCCTTAGTAACAAAACTGTACTGCTGTGCTCTAGCAGAGCATACAGATTAGCTTCGCAGATGTTGCCGTTCATGGTTTGTATTCTTTGAGTGTTATTTCAGTTCCTGCTCATGACTAGAATTAACACAAAAATCCCTTTTTAATACGTAGCCTAACGGGAAGTTATTCATTCATTCATATCCATACCCTTTAAAAATTATTTTTCTTTTAAAATTGTAGCTTGTCCTTCTTCAATACTTTGATATCTTAGATGCTCTGTGGTATGCCCCTCACCAAAAATATCAGATTAAGCAACAGGGAAGGGAATTTTAAGTGGATTTTTAAAGGAGGGAAGGGAGTATTAAGTGGATTCCCACTGACTGATCTGCTCTCAGAATCAAGGACATGGGGATTGATGTGGTTGGGTGGAAATGGGAAAGACCTTCCCTATGAGATAAAAGTGGAAGAAGGTACTAAGGCTTGTATGGGAGAGTATGAAACATATTTGCACCAAAGGTGAACAAAATAGGAATAATAATAAAAAACCTGCAACTAATATCATGGTTAGGCTTGTTGTCATTAAGTCAGGCTGGGAGGGGATTTGCATGCTCATTTTGGTTTGGAGTGTCTGTGGCTTTTTTATTAATAACATTACCTGGTTTGTCTAAATATTATGTGGTTTGTTGTGCTTCTTTATTCCTAACATTTGTTTTACACAAGTGGGTGAATAGAAAAAAAAATTCCTGGAAACCAGAGAAATGCTTCTAAAATTCAAATTTAAAAAAATACCCAGCAAAAACTATTAAAAAAACTCTTTCAAAAATATTTTTTCAAATATGTATTGTAAAAGTCACACAGGTGACATTTGGAGAAAACACATTGGAGGGACTTATACTTGGACTGTGATTTGTGAATACCAGTAGAATTTATTCATTTACTGTATCAGTAAATATGAGAAACAATTTTTTTTCTGTATTTTACCTGTTTCTTGTTTGCTCCACTACTGACTGCTATCTTTTCTCCTACTTGTAAGAATGATGATGGCATTAAGCATTGTAGCTATTGTAGATTCTTTGCCTAGCTGGCCAAAACGTTATCTCAAATCCCTGTTCTGAAAGGTATGGGACCAGCAGTAGGAAATTTCTGACTTTTGATCCAGTCATATACAAGTGTAATTTTCTTTATTAAAATTGTAAATGTTTCATATACTGTAAGGGTAAACAAAGTCTATCACCTTCCTTGTGCAGCCCAGATTCTCCTGCAAATTAATAACATATTAATGTCTGCCAGCTGTGAAGATGTTTGGCCCCTCCTCAGAAGATCTATCTGATTATCATTTTCAGTTTAAAAGGAAAACAATAAGTAAAAGAGTGATGTTTTCCCTTGCTGAAGAAAAAAAGAAAAAAAAAGAGTTAAGCATAATCTCCATGATGTAACCAAATAATATTGGAGTGAAAGAGACCAGCCAAGAAAAATACAGTTACCCGGAGGGAGAGTAGCACTGGATTAAAATCTAGATAAAGGGAAAGAAAACTAAAAGCCTTAAGGTTAGATATTTTATTTCCATCCATAAAATATAACCCTGAAAAGTTTGTTTTTACCACAGCATAACAGATTTTTATCTTTTCTCAACCTGCAGTAAAATACTCAAGTTAAAAAAACAAGTCTTGCTCTTGCCCTTGAAAACATTCATGACTACAGATAATAGTTGCTTGTTTACATTGAACATAAACTTTACATTGCACATTATTTGTTTTCATTCTCTGAGCATTGGAATTTTTAAGTCTATATACACTGAATTCAAGTTTTGACCCTGCTTTTTAATATTTTATGCTGAGGACAGGGGGTACAAAGAGAATGTAAAAGAAGCAGACATAGAAAATTAATTTAATAGCAGAAAGACATATTCCATTGAGAAAGCTATGTTAAGATTACATTATTTGCATAATTAAGTACTGAAAAGTCATGAACTATGAAATTCAACATTTCAGACAATTCTTATTCTTTCTTCTTTATATATCTGTTACTATTCAGTCTTAATATGATTTTAAATGTTAAAATGCACAAGTTTTAATTAGAATCTTTGCTGCATGTATATGTATAGACTTCGTAGATCAAACTATTGTCAGAGCAGCAAAGCAAAAGAGAAAAAAAAAGGGCTTGAATACAAAGCAACTTTTATGTTTATTTTAAATTTATTTGTATATTTTAACCAGAGATTCATTCAATTAACTGTACAAAACAGAGTACTGTGGATATTCTGGCATTAGCAATTTTATGGATTTAATGCCCAGCTTATCTGCTTGTTCTGCTCTAACCATCGTCACTTTTCTGTAGTCTTTCTATGACTTTTAGATGGAGTGGTGGCTGTTTCTGCCTTCATCTGGGGCTGCTCCAGCTTCCTTTTCATTGTCTATGATTGACAAGCTCTTTAAAACCTGTCTCCAAACCAACTATTTGGACTTTCTCATTTGCTGATGCCTCAGCTGTGCAATCATGGTACTGTCACAAAGCCCAAAAACCAAAGAACAGATCTCAAAATGTTCTTGTGGCTTATAGTTAAAATAATTTTTTTTTTTTCATACAGGAAGAGTGGTTATATACCAGCCATGACTGTTCATTTTGGTCCTTCATTTAGAACATCCCATCCCCTATGTATTTTTACAGCATTGCAATGAGCTTGACCTAAAAAGTAGCTTTGTTATAGTGAAGAAGCATTGAGCCCTTAGCTATTCTGATTTATTTTTCCTCAGATATGCTGCAGGAGTTTAAAAGATCTTCTGTGTCTGGTTTTGTTCTTATCTGAGCCACGCATTTCTTAGCCTATCTAAGAGCATTTGCCTGATATTCATTCTTTAAGCAGTCACTTGATACAAAATCCTTGAAGAAAAGACCCACCATGAACAGGGTCATTCTTTCTTCCTCTGGTCCTAGCAATTCTGCTTTTTATTGTAAAGTGGAGCAGCTTATAGGAAAAGAAAAGCTGAAAGTAAAGCTATTTTATAGCGAAGCATATGCCTGTCTTGGAAGCACTCTTCTGGAAAAGGGGTACTGTACTCCTGATCCAGATCTCCTGACTCTGTGATGAGACTACTCATCAACAAGCTGTTGAGAAAGAGGATGGAAGCAGAGAAAAGTGCTGAGGAGTGCCTGGTTCTCCTCTAGCAGCTGTTTTGAATGAAAATGGACACTCCTATATTTTCTGAAGCCTTTTAGGCTAAAATGATTTATACTGACTACTTAGTCATTAGTTCTGGGAAACCATCTGATCCATCTCACAACCTTGCACCTCACCTCTACTGCGAGAGCAGCTCCTTCACCAGGGGGGAAAGCTGCTGGAAATCCAGCAAGCACGCTTCCAAATGTAACTATTGCTGCTTTTAAGTAATACACTGGCTGTCAACCAAGGGGGGGGTTATTCTGCCATGCTCATCAATGTTACCTGACTTGGGTCATCTCTAAACAAATACTCCTAGAGGAGGATCTATCAGCAGGTCTTATATTAATTTAATGGCACAAAAAAATTAGTGGAATTCACAACCACCTTTGTCCCTATTCTGTGGCTGACAGAATTCAAGTCATGGATTTTCAGCTTCAGGTAACAAACCAGATCTTCACTTGGTCAGTGGCCTGTAAGGAAAGTATTGCTTCAGCTCACAGTTAGTCTAAATTGCCCACAGACTTTTAGTGAATGATGCTTACTAATGCTGACATTCATACCTCAGTTGATTTGCAATAGCTTAATATCTAAAAGACAGCATCATCAGAATCAGATCTATAGGGGGGCTTGCAGGCTAAAAGCTTGTCCTTTTTACCAATTATATCAGCTGATCTAGGAAATTGTATTACTTTTCCCTGCAAACCTTGTTCCATTTGAAAAAAAAGCTGTTAAAAAAAGTAATGGAAACAGAGAGAGGATTTTGTGGGACCCTTAATCATAGTAGCCTGAATTCTTTCTGAAGTATTCTGCTGATTTTTTTCAGCTGTTGAACAATATATTTTGATGATAAAAATATTGTGCAGAGGAATACATATTTATTGGCAAATTTAACCAGACGTGAATATATACCTCTTGCTGCAGGCCAGCGTAAATTTCTAAGTTATTATGTGAGTTGTGTGTGTTTGTCTGTAAAATGTTTGGTATTAACTACCAAGCAATTTTCTTTCTTTTCTTGGCTGTAAAATCTCATAACAGGAGAAAAAGCAACATTAATAATACTACAACAAAGGGAATCAAATTTATGACTAGAGGAGAACACTGGCTAACTTCCTGGCACGTAAGATTTTACAGCTCTGCTGACAAGTAAATCTTTATTTATGACTAGCATCATAGAACACCAGGAAGCTCGTCAATAAAGGATCCTGTAATGGCGTGAAAGAAAAATTCTTTATAAACAATATTTTGCAAACTTAGTTTAACTGGATGATGCCTTGTTAATTTTTGTAATGGATGGTGACATTGGCATGAATAAGATTTATTACGTTAGTCAAATGAAAGTGCATGTGCTGAATGCACAAGTTTAACCACCGGTACCTGCACAACAAAACTAATTAAATGGTGTGTCATTGAAGATGATTTAAATGAAAAGATAATGAAGCAAATCGCATGAAAAGTGTTTAACAAAATTTATTCTGAAAGAATCGGAAAGGTTATTATAATTAGAGGAGTAGTCCTCCATGTTAATAATCCTTTTAAAACTGTCTCATTAAAATCCCAAGCTTAAAACAAAGTAATTGGAATTCAATTTTTGGTTTGGGGTGAAAGGCAGCAATTCTTTGTCATTTTTGCAGAAATGGACAAGTATTCTTAGTGCTGAATTGTGGAAGAAAGGTGTTAGGTCTATACGTGGCTTATGGCTGTTGCTGTTTATGAACCTCTGAGCTCCCCTGTGAATGTTACCCATGCAGCTGGCTATGAAACTGCAAGTGTCCCTTATACAACTAAAAAAGTACAGGTAGAAAACTGACAGAGCTTGTACTGCATCTTAGGAATGCAGGTGTGTGAAGAAGAGAACTAGAACAACTTTCCTCTACAAACCCAGGGAGTCTGAGTTCTGACTGTTTGGTCACAACTTAAATCTATGGACTGCGACCAAAGACAGCCGCACTTGCATGAACATAGGGCTGTTTGCCAGCCTAGCACAGGACTACTGAGGTCTGGGTCGATACTTACTCACATTCCTGTATAATGTCTCATTTTGAGAAGGTTCCTGGACAAGGCTATTGCTTCCCTATTTTTTGTCCACTCTTCTGCCTACTCCCCTTTTAGACTAGAAACATCTGTATTCCTTGCTGTGAGTGTTTGGAAGCAGTATGGTTATGTTGCTACTATCCACCTAACCAAGGATCTGTAGCACCCCTGGGAATTTGCCAGCAATGCAGTGAGCGTTCACACACATCATCTGGCACAAAGATTTTGGAAAATTCCTCCAAATGTCATGTCACCAAATGAAAAGTATTTTGGGGATGATACCCTTGTGAGACTACCTCCATACTCTCATTTTTAGTGCTGTTTCCTTTCTCCACCTCTTTGTAGGGTCTTTCTGCCAGTGGAACAGCATTTTCTCTCATTCTGTGAAGCTTTTCAATAGAATTTAAAGCAACAATGTAAAATATTTTTTACTCCTGATTATAAAGGAAAACTGGTATTTTTATTGAGACACCTGTCAGTACAATTCAGAGCAGTAACAATTTATGTTAGAAAATGCCATTAAAAAAGACAAAAAAAAGGAAAGGGAAAAAAGAAGAGAATCAGATACCACTTCTGAGCAAAGAAAGTGTTCTGTTTTTCGTATTTCACCGTGTTGTTTGCTCAGTGAAAGAGACATTTGGCAATGAAGTGACTCTCAGAAGGCTCTGTATTGCAGGTGCTTGATTGCCTAGGACAATCACTTGTCTGTGAAATGAGACGCTAAATGGCACTGGAGCTTTATTCAGTTTCTCCAAATGCTGAATAAAATGTATTAGTAGGCCCAAAGGTAGCTGAAAGTGCCTTCTGAAGGAAATTTTAAATGATTTTCTGATTAATATCCCATAATTGAAGGTTACCATGTAACCCATTCCATTATGTGGCGTCAGGAGAAAAGGCCATCTGTCAATTATCTGTTGGTTAGCTGTGTTAAACTCCAAGTGACAGACATGGTTCTGAACCATGCATTTCAGGGCTTGGGTTTGAAGTCACCCACCTCAACTCTGTTGAGTTACTTGCAGTTTCTTCAGTTCATGGCTGAAATTATCATTGTACCCTTTAGACTGGAGCCCATTTCCAGTTTTAACTACTCCAGCCTCTCCCCTTGTCACCTCTCTGACCTTCCAAGCACATGGACATGTTTAGGCCATTTGTCTAGTTCAAACGTATTTGTTTAAGATTTTTATTTTGGGCCTATCTCAACTGCACTGATGTTTTCAGACACTGCTGCAATGCCAGTCTTCATCCTGCTGCTCTGATGTGACTTACAGCGGGTAGTAGTCACACCCTGTCTTTAAAGCTCTATGTACAAGTTGTGTCATGAAGTGAAAGCAAAGTAACTTCAGTGATGAAAACCTATATAGATACTTGAAACATTAATTAGATTGAGGTAACAATTCACTAATAATTGTAGCATGTACAGCAGGGACTTGTGATCAATATCAACCATTGATGGGTACTTTCTGAAATATACCCTTTTCTAAACAGATTTCTAGCATGTTTATCCTGCCAGTACTTTCCTAGACAAAGACAGTACAGTGGTGTTTAAAGAGATCATGTGTGAAGTGTGACCTGTTGGTTGGCAGAAGGAAGGTACTTAGGAACAAATCCATTAGGTGGCTCAGCTTTTAAAATGAGGTTTCATCTCCACAAAGATTCTGAGATCTATCAGTGAAAAAAGCCAAGAGAGAGAAATTGCAATGCACTCATCTGAAATTTAATCAAGAATTTAAACTTACTGTAACAAACAAAAAAGCTTAAGTTACNTGAGAAAACCTATATTCTTAACCGTTTTATGTTGCACTTTTGTTGACATATTTAACTCAATACAATAGTTAGCTGATAATTAATCCATCAGAAGTGCTATGATGTATTATTATTTCCAAGCAGAGCTTCAAATTGAATGCTTAATACATTTTTCATTTATTTCATAATCACAAACAATAAAGCAAAAAAAAAAAATGAAAAGGTTCTTTACAGGCAGAGCATTTGAAGTCACTGTAGCTTCTAGTTCTGATCTTTGCAGAAACTGTGCCACTCTACATGAAAGCCTCTTTCACTCTGATCATGGATGAACAATGAAAATTTTAAAACTTGGCTTTACTTAGAGTATTTTCTCCCCTTTAAAATGTGGCAGGGTTTTGTTTATTTTTTTGAAGTACGATCTTCTCAGAGAGTTGCGTCCATTCCAAGTGTTGTCTTCTGTCAGGAAATGCCAGAAGGCTCCTCCTAATGAAGCCTGCCTTAGATTTTCGTTCCTTAAATCTCTCCTTTAAGAGCTGAATGAGTAAACCCAGCAAAATCTGAGACTTATGACTCTAGAATGATCTAAAGTACTCAAGACATCTTGCTGTTTCTTCTCCATTTCACTTGCCTCACTGGTGGCTGGCTCACTATCAAGGGATACATCTGTACTGTCCCTCTACTTACTGTGGTAAAATTTATGGGGTGTACCATATCTTAGCCAGTGCGTGGTTAAACTTGCAAAGCAAAAGACAGCTTGTCCTGTAAAAAAAAGGATACCTTGGTGGGAAAAAGGGAAGTTGAGATAGAGAAGCTGATGTACAATCTTGGGGTTATTTTCATAGGCACAGCTACACTTGAAAAATAGGAGAACATCCCTAAAATGTGAAAGCAGAATGACCTTGATGATAAAGAGGAAATGAGCTGATGCACCTGGGAAGAACAGTTTGAGCTTCTCCTGGTTACATAAAGCAGTAAGGGTCAAAGTTTAGAGCTAAGGAAGACTACAAGCCTTCATCAAAAGACCACCAGCAACCACCCAGAGACTTAAATGCACATGTGGTAGTAGGTAGAGATCTATGATAATAACTTCTCAGAAAGTTGTTGAATATGTAACCAACTTACAGGGAATATCATGAATATGTATATAGTTTAACAATGTAAGGCTACTCCTTCTAACCCTTGGTGTGTATATTAGGTGAAGGAATCCCCTAAACACCCAGCACTGTTAATAAAGAATACCTGCTTAATAACTTTGGTTATTGGGTTTTCACCACATCAACTGAGGCACCCAAATATTCCTGCAGCTAAAATACTGATACAGAATGCTGAGCATGAAAAGCTACGTGTCCATCAGCTTTGTGGCAGTACCTGGAAAAAAAGTCACATGACTGTGATACAGACTTCCTGAGCCTTCAGGAAAAATTTTAGTGAACAGTGCAAGCTTCTGTGGTTAGTCCTGTCCACGGTGCATTCCATTTTCTTGAATTTGTGATATCTTCCTGAAATGCAATGAGCCACATTAAATATGTGGCATCTTTTTTTTCTGTGGTGCAAACAGTTTTTATCTCAGTCAATATGCTTTCAAATTAGAAGTTACTTGGGGCTACCAATTTTGTTATAGATTTTGGAAAAGGAAATTGCATGTAAACCTGTTCATTTTGCACATATTACATGTGTCACCTCTTCTGCATTTAAATCTTCCTGGAGTAATGTGTTCTTATCCAAATGAAATGTTTTTGTTAAATTCCTTTGATATCACTTTTAGATTTATGGTTAGAAACCAGTATTTCTACTACAGAAATATTGACCACATCTCTTCTTATGCCCCTGAAGAGTTGGAAAAAGTGTTAACATTAACAATATGAACGGGTGCAAGTCTGTACGATAAAGCTGTTGAAGAACACAACTTTGTGGTCAAAAGATAGACTGGCTGAATCAGAGTGGGGAGATGTGAATAACTTGGTAATCTTAGCAACATGATTCTATCTGCCCAACTTGTGTGACTTCAGAGCTGAGACAATCTTTCTCCTGTTGTCTTTTACAAACAAAACATGGACATTTTCAAGGACACAAGGGTGCTGGAACTGCTTATCCTTGTGCAGGCTGGTTGAGAACTGTCAAGTCTTGCAGCCTGAACACCCTCAAGCCATAGTCTGGGAGCTTTGGTTCAGTCCCTGGCTCAGGAGGGAAGAGTGCCATCTGCTGAAGTACAGAATCCAGTTTTCCTGCCTTTTCCAATCTCTTATCCACATGCTGAGCAAGATCAATAGTCCTGGTAGGACTGCAAATGGAAAGGTCAAAACAGAATGCATGACCAACGGATACAGTAGCTCAGCCTGCAGCAATATCTGCCTAATCCAGGGAGAAATTAACTGAGTGGTTTTAGTATTGCCCCCTTACTTATTTTCTCTTCAAGGCTGTTAATGTTGTACAGTGTTAGTCTCATCTATGCCTAGGAGAGTAAGCTGGAACTTTGTTAGAGCACATTCCAGTTTGTTTTTAACATAGAGCAGATAAAGAATAAATAATATATCCATGCATAAATATCACTTTATTCCAAGATTCCATTCAAGACAGTCTGGGAAACTTTGAAAGCTTTATTGCAGAGCAATGAGGTCTATTATGTGAAAAACAAAGAAAATGTAGTAAATTACCCTGTCAATTTTGCTTCCTCTCTTTCCTCATCTTGGTTGCTTTGCCCAATACAACTTCACACTTATTCTTCAGAGGAAAAGTGAGTACATCTGTCCTTTTCCCTTGGTGTTAAGATTAATACTGTACTGTCAACATGTTGTCTACCTCCCCAGGCTGGTCCAGCCATTTCAGCAAGAAAGGAGACTTGCCTGGAGGTTTTTTTTTTCAAGGTTTTCAAAAGGCAATTGATGTGATCTAGTACACTGGCAGAAGAGCTGTTTTACTACCATGGTTACAATTCCTACTGAGCCCAGCGGAACTGCAAGTACAGTCCAGTCTCACAGAAACAGTAGTCTCTTCCCACTAAAACAATTAAGTTATCTTGTAACCAAAACACTGTTTATAAACTAACAGATGCCTGTTGTTTGCTTCTACTTTGTTACATAGCAGGCTCCTAAGGAAGTAAAGAATCAGCATCACTTGTCACTTCAGTTCATTTGTAGTTTACATTTTTGCTTCTTTTTGCATTTACTTTCACTTTGTGGAAAAAAGACTAATCTTGCAACTTCATTGTTTATTCTTATTACATTTTTTCACCTGACTACACATAAGTTTTATTGAAGAGTATTTGTGATCAGGGGCATAGTTATAATTTATTCAGATGGAAATGCTTTTCATCTACACCCAATCAGTTTACATCTTTTGATGCAACTTCGATCACAAAATGCTCAATGTGAGGGTCCCTCCTTAATGATGACTAAGTATTGCATAACCTGCCCTCAGCTAATAAAAAACCCCACTGCACTCTTTATCAGCCTCAGTTAAATTTTAAGATTCACTGGCTTAGCTGTATTGGTTCCACAATGTACGTGTGGCTCTCTGATGTTGCTGTTCCTTTTTTTCATGATTGATGTGGTGAACTGGTATCAGAGCTGATTCGCCTGGTTCTGTTTAGGCACCAGGGTGGCTCATTTGCCTCTGGCTACACATTGGACTTCTTTTATTTGTTACTCTCTGCCTGTCATTAACTCTCTTGTAGATAGGTTATTAATAAAAGCAAAATATCTGTTAATCTCTGGTTATACCACTCTAGTTTTACATTATTGTAAAAATCAGCATTAGGGTATCCTGTTTAGTAGACTGTTCATTGATGTCCCCATAAAAACTAATTCAAAAGAGTTTATGGGACATCGAAGCCGTTACTGATTTTGATCCATACGTTTTGTGTTACAGATGATGAGAAAGCATTTCTCTCCATTCCTCACTGTAGGCGTTTCTTGGTGTAAGTACATTCTGCAAGTCACAATACAATAAAGCCCAGAAATCACGTTCCCAAAAAGGCTTTTTCTGAAGTATAAACTAGCACACAGGAAACGTTTGAAAGCCCACACCCCTAATATAAGTATTAGAATTCATAAGAAACTGGGATGAGGATTTAGAATCCTGCCTCTAGCATAAACCTCAGGCTTGCTTTTTACTGCCACGCTGGGCCTTCTTTTGGCTTTGAAGTTTGGGAAGGAACATGGATTTGTACAAGGAGAAGTCCTGAGCCTCCCAGAGTTAACTGATCAACTCTAGAGCTAGGAAGAGGTGTAAAAATCTTCCCCCGGTGCCCTCAGGCCAGGGTTTCGGGGCGTGCTTTAGGAAAGCTTTTCGCCTACACCATGGCCCGGCCAGCGCCATCCTGGGCCGGCACCACAGCTTTGCCCGGCGGCAGCGCAGAGGAGGGTCAGTCTCCTGAGGCGGGGCAAGGGGAGGAACCCCCCTCCCTGTGGTGAGAGAGCAAGTGAAGTGGGCGGGAGGGAGGTGGAACCGTACTCCTGACGTTTACAAAGAGGGAAGAAGCATATAAGTGAGGCCTGGTTAGAGAGAGTGGTGAATTTTGGAAAAGGTGATGAGTGGTAAATTCTTGCACTTGGCATTTGAGAAGAGTATGCAGGAGCAAGGGGCCGTTTGGTTATTGCCTCTTTGGAAAGATATGACTGGTGACTGCTTTTCAAGATGGGGTCCGGTGAAAATGTTGTTAGGAAGTGGCGGGGACAAGATGCCCACTTACATAGGAGCTAATGCTCCAGAAGGGTGACCTGTAAAAGGTCCCAGAGAAAAGAGCAGGTGCTGAGAAGCACTTAATCAAAGGAAGGCCATAAAACAAGCATGCTTTGGCCTTGCTAGTTCTGCCGCCTGAAGGTGAGAAGATGGAGCTGCTTCTCTCGTGCCATGTGCTGTGGAAGAACAGGCTGCAGCTGGTGAACTGGTGAAGGCAGCAATGGAGCTGGCTGATCTTGGACCCATTTCATGGAGAGTTCCTGTGCTTGAAGGTTGGTGAAAAGTGCTTTACAGAATGGCCCTCTAGAGGGTTTTGTTGCTACATTGCTGTTGAGTTATTAACATATCTGGTCAGATTTACAAATTTGAATTCTTAATAGCTGCTGAAGTTAAGGAAAAGCAGGAAACTCATTGAGTTTGTGGCTAGTTCATAAGAATAAAGAAACTGTTGAGGAGAAACATAATCCCTTATCTGTAACTGTAGAAACTTATAAACCTGTCAGGTTTGTTGTCAGTAGGACTCATTGGTTTTAATTTTCCTTTGAAGTAGTAGGTGTTTCTGTGTATGCTTGATCTTGGTAGGATTATAAAGCACGAATAGCCTTCTTAGTGGTTCAGGTTAGAACTACATTTGGGAACTATGCTTTCTTTCTAGAATAGCACCAACCTGACTCACATCATATTTTTTTCTTTTGATTTTAGTGGCAAATACAGCTAAATTCCAAACTAACCTTACCCTTGCTCTAAGGATGTAACAGAAAACTGCACTGTGTGGCCCAAATATTGAAAGTGTTGTAGCAGACACACTTACTGTGAGCTAAGTGCTGTTGTTATTCAGTCAAAATAGTGTAGAACATAAGTGTGAAACATCTTTTAAAGATGAGCAAATAATACAACTTTTTAAATGGCATTTTCTTACTCTGTGCGTGTGACAATCTCCACCAAGATATGGAATACCAACATTTTCTTAGGCAACCCATGAGGTATACCATGTACAGTTAGCTACTATGTTTAATGATTCTTATTTAAACATTGGGAGATGTTATGAAGTTTGCTATCAGCCAATATGAATAGAATCTATAAACAGCAGGTGAAAAAAGGTGAATTTCAAAAAGAAACAGAAATCCCCCACCAATCTGGTCAAAATCTTTTATGTATTGGGGAGGTGGGGAGAGGGTACTGCAAATTATCAAAAAAACCCAAGGAGAATCTTCATTTATGTGGTTTGACATGGCTAAAACAACTAAATCTGCTACTAGGGAGAAATTTTACTGTGACTAAGGCAAAATCAGGCCCTTCCTAAACAAAAATTGAATGTAAATGTATTGTAGGTTTTAGTTTTACAGTTCAGGGGGGATTTTTTTATTGCTATTTGGTTTGTTGTTTTTTTAAATTTTTTAGATGCTGCTAACAAGCTAATATTGTGGTTTTTACACTCCATGCCACTGCAATCATCACCTGCTGGGAACAAATCCCAAATTTTAGCATTAAACGTGTTTCCTTTAAGAATAGGAGAATCAAGAGTTCAGCATGCTTAAAAATTAAGTTTGACATTTCAGTATTCCATCTAAACATTATGAAAAGGAAAATGGTGCAACCCTTACCTGTTTGTATTTTTTCCAAATTTGTGGAAGAATGTTTTTACTCTTTTTTGGAAGATCAGGGTGAATCTCCCTGTGGCTTCTGTTTGAGTATTACTGTGCTGTTGCACTTGTAGCAATCCACATTTCTGAGGTGGGCTGTGAAACCTGCAGGTATCAGCAGAGTTCAGATGGAAGGTGTTTAGCATATATTTTAATGTGATGCTGAAAGTGGTGACAGCTTAAGACTTTTCTGAATTATATCCTATTGTTTAAATATTTACTGGTTTAGAACTTGGTATTGCATTCATAAGCATAATTATTTTTTTTATAAAAGATATATGGGACTCAAGTATTTTGTTGCAAAAAGGCTAAGTGCTAAGACTTCTAGTTCACTTGAAATGTGTCTGTGAAATACTGTTTCCTTATGACAACAGGGTAGCAGAGTATTTGACTTGTAAGAACAGTGATGGAAAAAAATTCTTGAGTGTGAAAATAAAGCTGTAGCTTTTATAAGCAAAGAGGGATAGACATTACTAAGGTTTACACTTATTTTTGGAGACTAGAGTCTGCATTAATGCTGTCATGTGTGGTAATTTAAATATGGTTTCGCCATGGGATGTGGAGGTGACTTACGCAGTATTCCTGTGTTTAGTGCCTGAATCCTTGGTAAATATACTGCCAGTGCCTTTGGTAGGCTAGTATTTGTTAAAATGGGTAACTCGAAACTTTAATGTCTCTCTTCTGTATTTATGTAATTATTGGTCAAGAAGTATGACTTAAAAATCCATTTTGTCACACAAGTATTCATTCGAAAGCTACTTTCATTTTTTTCTCAAGCGAACTGATGTGTCAGTTTTCTCAGAGTTGACAGTCATAGAGGAAGTGGGTGGAAAGTACTCCTACCTAGATCCAGTCTAGAAATCTTGGTACTGTTATTTTGCAATTGGTAAAGTTTGGGGGGTTGTGCGCTAAGATTATGACTTTAAACAGGGTGTTTGCCTTACCCTTTCTGACAGTGTACTTGTGGCCTGTTGTGATTTTAGTGAGCCATCACACATTGGAATTGGTTGTCCTTCAACCCACAAGCCCTGAGCACTACTAGGCAGCAGAATTAGTCTTGCTCAATGGGCAGTAACTTGCTTAGGGTAGCAAGGAAAACATCTTGTAATAGCAACTAACAAAGAATTTTAAGATGATAGTGCATGATACATTAAGAAAAGAGATTGCACCTATTAGAGAAATTCTCAATTGTGTCTCGGTGAAGATTTTGGGGTAATTCAGGAGAAACCTAACCAAAATCAAGGTATAGCTTTTGTGGGTTGCACAGCAGTCTGAATTATTTCCTTCCTGCCTTTTGTTCTCAGGGAGCTACAGGCTGCAATCTTTCATTTCTAGAATTTTTTTTAAGGTTATAAATGTAAACAAAAGATTTTCTGCCAGTATTCTCATTGAAATTAAATACTCCATAACAACCTGGAAGAGTGTTAATTACCTTAAAAATAATGTTTTCCAGAGATTAGGGTACTGTTTATTACATGCCAGTTAATGTCTTAAACTGTATTTTCTCTTACACTGAGTATCTGGTGTTTCTGTACTGAAGCCAGTGATACATATTTTATAGTATTATATTCTAAGATATAAAATATGACAACCAAATGATTAATAATATATGCTGAATAGCTGTATTGTTGGAAGGAGAGCTATAAGCATCTGCTAGGTACTGAAAATGCCCATGCTCAGTGTTTGTGCTTCGGGATGGTTTTGTGTGTGGGTTGTTTTTTGTGGGTTTTTTGTTGTTGGTTTTTTTTTTCCTATTTTATTGGAGTTTTTCTTTAATGAAGGTTACAAAGGTAAATTTTAGTTGTTTATTTTGGAATAGGTGTCTTGTCTAGGATAAGTTACTCAAGGTCTGTATTAGCTCCTTTGGCCTGTCTTTGTTACTTTAAGTAACATTGAAGAAAAAAAGCCCTCACTACAGGTTGGGATGTGAACTGGAAAAGCATTGAAAAACAATGTTACTGGTATCTCTACAGCTTCAGTGTAAGAATTTGGTAAGCTTAATTTCTGCAGTATAAAATTACTCACTAGTACACCACCAAAAGTAAAGTCCAGTGTGTTCGTGAAGTTGTCATAAGTTACTTTGTTTATGTAGCTTGAATGAAGTTGACTGTTATGATATTCAAACTGCTATGAACTTTCATTCATGTAAGTCCAAATTAAAATGTCTTCTATTAAACTTAGATAGGATCAAGGTTTGTATTTTATAAATAGAAGGTGGAATTGCATAGACATAATCCATAAGGATTATGTCAGCAGGTGGCAAGTATAAAGATAATAGTGAATAAAATAGTTAAAAAACTTAAAAAAAAAATAAAATCATGCATGTCTCTAAAATAGTTACATAAAACTTGCAAAGTCTGTAAAAAAGGTGTGTAAGTACTAAAGTAATACTTTAAAAGGTAGAACCTTAGTCTTCTCTTTGAAGGTTTTTAAGTGTAAAATCAGGTGATAGTTACGCATGTCAAGAATCCTAAGCAGAAACTTGATGCTCTAGACATATAAAGAATGATACAAAAGTTGTCATAATAGGCTGTAGGCTTTTCGGTTTTAGTTGCTACAAAATATACATTTACATCTACATTCTATACTAGGATGTAGAAACAACTGTTCTGGGTTGTTTAAACTTTATAGTATTGATGAACAGTCAGGCTTCTGACAGGTGCAGATGGTGCTGCTGGCAGATGTCTAGAAATAGTTCAAAAACTTCAAGACTATAAATTAATATTTCTCAGAATAGCTGCCTAGCCCTTCAGTGATGGACCAGGAAATCTTAATGCAAGTTTATTGCATTACATTTGGACCAGAAGCTTCTTGAGGGGTTTGTTTGTCCTGGTACAAGCATGTGGTAGTAGGCAGAAGCATCAACTCTGTTTTCTCAACTACAAGGACTAGGAACCATCTAAGGATATCAGCCAGCAAATAAACAACAAACAGTAGTCACATAACTCTTTTTGTTATGCTGCTTATAAACTCACCATATGACATACCATTTCTCTACACTAGAAAATACTGATCTCTCTGGCTCAAAGTTATTTGACAATTGATTGCTCCTCTCTGTTCCTCTTTGAAGTTCTGTTACATCATTTTTAAGAATGTGTGTGCATGAGGCTATTGGTGTGTAATTCCTCTGGCTTCCCATAGAGTCCTTGCAAAATGTAACCTGTGCTACCTTCTGTTTCCGAAATGTTGAAGAGCACTTGGGTGATCTGTTTGTTTTGTCATTTTCCTTTTTTCTAGGACATCTACTAATGCATCTGTTAAAGAGCTTCAGTATGAGAAAACTTTCACAATCCTTCACTATAAAATTGTGGAGATTTTGCAAGGTTTTATACTGTAGTCTTCTGAGTGCTGCTTTTATGTCTCTTTCCCACTGAGAATCACTGGATGTTTTTCCACTCTGATATCTTCAAAACATTATTCATTAATATTTTGTATGACCCTTGCAAATTATTTCTTAGATCTACTTTTCATCATGTTAATATTTAATCTGGCAAAGGTTATGATGCTTTCTCTTTTTCATTGTGGGATACTCTTCAGCTTTTTAGAAAGCATCCTCTTAACTTTTGTAGTCATGTTCTTAGCCATGCTGTAGCTTTTCTTTCCATTTTGCTCATGTGCTTGTTGAAGGATTGTGCCTTTGCTTTGTTCCAGTTTGCTTTAAGAACCTTCACATTGCTTCTAAAGATGTTTCTTTTCTGATTTGTGTTTGTATCTACCTCTTAGCTTCTCATTTTGTATAGCTCCCTTTAAAAAATATACATTACATGAATAATATATAAAATGTTGTGCAGAACCTGGATCCTGTTTAAATCATGTATGCACAGTGTGACAAAAAGAAGACAGTCTGGCAACAGAACGAATCGGTAAATCCATTTATAGAAATAGATCGTGTTAACAACTGAATGGCAACCAGAAATTATCTCGGCTATTTGAGGTGTCCTAGAAGTAGCAACAGACATGAAGAATCACTGGCCTTACTGTGATTTTAGAAGTTTCTGCTAGTGGTGGGCACTGCTGATGTTGGCTGAAATACTGTGTAAGAAATATTATTCTCTTATCTTCATGAAAATACAATAGAAATGGTTAACTTTTTGCAATATCCTTTTTCAGGGAAGGAGGTGGGAAATAAGTTGAAGAGATATGTAAACAGCAGTCAAGAAAACTGCCTTCTATCAGTGTTGTCTGGAAGTTTTTTTCTTTTCCACTTTTTCCCATGTTTCTACACTACTTGAGTTCATTTTAATAGCTGCAACTTTTTGTCATGTGAATTCGTTTCTAATAACAATCTGAATTTAAAGTTTTAGCTTTTAAATTTTAAATTAGATATTGTGGATAAGAAGATATTCTAGTTGTACTACTATAGTTTATTATAGAATACAGTGAATCCTAAAGAACAGGTGAAACAAGGTGCTAGAACTGAACTCTTGTGAATATTGCTGATAAAATATGCAGACCAATGGAATTCTTTCCTTTTCTATCCTAATACAGTAAGTGTTGTGTGAACACGTGGTATCATCAGCCTGTGGGATTCTTGAGACACACAAAGGCTGATAGCTTTAAAAGAGATTGAGATAATACCACAAAACAAATTAAGTGCAGTGTTGGCCCCTGTGGTTTATTTTGGTCAAATAAAAGCTGAGCTGTTATAAATTTCTCTGAGTGGAGCTGGAACAGTGTGGAACTGCCTGTTAACAAATTAGCGTGGTTTTTTGTTTTTTTTTTTTTTCAACTCTAGAGCTTTCACTGTTGCTGAGGGTTAGAAGGCTGGGCCAAATCTGCTGGTCAAGAGCCTTTCTTGATGCCTATTGCATAGAAGGACATGGAGATTTTCTTCTAATAATTTAGGTGTTATAGACAGAATTATACTTAGCAACAAGGTATTCATTCAGAATTTGTGACTGAAAGAAGTACTGACATCTGGCAGCCAAATAGTATGCTGTGCTCTGGCATATTTTCAAAAGAGTGATCCTTTCCTTCCATGTCTAATTAGTGGCATCCCTCATCTAGTCTGTGGTCACTGGGGTGTCTAACCCAGTTAACTTGCAGTTGCTGCTCATCTGTTGTCTGGTGCTGTATTATGCCATCTGACTGTAAATTGTGAATTTTGATGTAGAGTAATTGCTTAGGTTGCTGCCCTATGTCTCATTTCCTAAAATCTGTTTCTTTTTCTACTGAGCTGTGAGGCAACTAATGATACTCCCACTGACTATTCATTTAAAAAATCCACACCCCAAAACAAACATAACAAAAAACCCCACAAACCAAAAAAATCCACAATATAAAGAAGCCCCAAACCAAAATGCAAACTCAAAGACACCCCCCCCCCACCAACCACACATGCTCCCAAAAAACCCTAACCCAATCAACCAAACCACCAAACCCCACGATGTACCAGTACTGACATCAGTGCACAGAGCAGAGCACACAGAATAGAAACACACTCATCTAATGCTTCCTTCCTGTGACTGATAGGGGAGCAGAAGGGAGTCTTCAAGTGAAGCACTAGCAAACTATCCTTCCACAAAGTGCTGTAGTCAGCTGCTGTATATAGTTCTAACCTTGCAGCATGATTAAATGTCACACCTGCTCCTTCCACCAGCTGAGACTGGAACAATATTTTGGTATCTGCTTAATGCTTACTGTCTCAAACACTCTCCTTGCTTAAATACAGTCTCTACATCGTTATCTCTCATTTTTGAAACATCTGGTTGTGTGGGGTTTTTTGTTTTGTTTTGTTGGGTTTTTTTTTTTTTATGACCAGTACATGCAAAATGAGCTCATAGCATGTGCTCCTGCAGGAGCTGCTGTAGGGGAATTGAATGCCAGGGCCGGCCAATCCAGCAGGTGTCACCTTGTGGAAGTGAAGGAAGAGTGGGTTATCAGCCACTCAGGCATGTTCTAACTGCGCAGCTGCTATCGAGCTACATGGATCAGAGACCGCTGTACACTTTGATAGTCTCTGTGGGGTTTTTCTGACCTCAAACCAGTTGGATAGTGCCTGAAGTGCTGTGGAGGATTCAAGATTGTTTGGGAATGCTTTTTCAGTTATTCAGGTTGGTTGTTTTTGTTTTTAAGCTAGAGTTGTTTAAGCTGGAGACAAGGAGGCTGAGAGGATGCTTTATTGCTTCTCAGCAGCTACCTGAAAGGAGGTTGTAGCCAGGTGGATCACAGTCCCTGTTCCCAAGTAATAAGTGATAGGATGAGAGGAAATGGCCTCAGCTGAGCCAGCGAGTGTTTGGGTTAGATATTAGGAAAAAGTTCTTCGCCAGAACGATTGTCAGTCTCTGGAACAGGATGCCTAGGGAACTGATGGAGCCACTGTCCCTGGAGGTATTTAAAACATTTCTATGTGTGGTGTATAGAGACATAGTTTAGTGGTGGACTTGGCAGTGTTAGGTTTATGGTTGGACTCAACAGTCTGAAGGCTATTCAATCTAAATGATTCCATTTTGGGTTTTAGGAGTCTTTTTATTCCTACATCCTAATTCTTACAAAAAATCTATCTTGTTTGGGTTTTTTTTTGTTTGTTTGTTTTTTTAATGGCAAGGCTATTTGTTCAGAAGTATAAATTGCATTAAATTTCTGTTTTCCTTGGAAATGTTGTGGTTTACCTGATGCATTTCCTGTGAGAAACCAAACCCTCAAGTTTTAGATATGTAAGAGCTCTGATTAACGTGAGAGCAGCATAGAAAAGAATCTGTTGAATATGATCATGGTGCACTGGGAAAAACATCAGTACATCTGTTTTGAGTAGCAATGCACTGATCAACTGTGGAAATTCTGTGTTCAGAGGCTCCTGACATGTCTCGTTTCTCTCACGTGGCAGAGTGATGGAATGGCTAAAAATAGAGCTGTAGTTTAAAGTACAGATGGACAATGACTCATTCAAAACTGAGGGGGAGGGGAAGGGGGAGGAATTGTAATGTTGCAGGAAGTTAGACATACCTGTGTGTTTTAAAATAACGTGGCTGTTACTTGTAGCTCTGCTTTTTTGACATCACTTTGCTGAGTGGAAAATATATGATACTATGGCTAACATGTAACTGCAAATAGACCGAATGAATAATTTAAACAAAGATGGGTCCCATGCTGGAAAGTTCACATGGGTTCAAGAACAGTTTTTAAATATATTCTTCCTGTCAGTAAATCACACATATGTATTGCATACCTGATTAAACCTAGCTGATTTTAACTGAAGTTCAGTTATGTTCTCTGGGTTTGTAAAAGCATGATAAAGATGATTGATCTATGGATTTCTGATGTCTGTAGCTCTGAGAAGTATATGCCATCTGGCTTGTCATATTGGTTGGCTACAGAGAGGCCACACTTCAATTATAATATGATAAATTGAGAATGTTGTTGTGGAAGGCCCATTCGTTGTCCATAATGAATCAGTTCTTGATGTATGCAGATGCACCTGTTACGTGTTAGGTTGGTGTCAAAAGCATTTTCAGAAACACTTGTACCTGTACTGCAATCTGCATGCTGTGTGTTACCTGAGTCACACACATACAAGATGCAGGAAAAAAGGATCTCCTTTGTGTTTTTATGCCTGTTCTATCTGCACAACAGTCAAGAAGTGGAGAGAACTGATCTTCAAAGAGCAGGCTGCTAACCCTCACGTGCATCATCTTGGCAGATGGTAGGCAGAAGTGGGTTGCTGTTGCATCTAGTATGTCTTTAGAGGCGTCTATCTTTAAGATAAGAGGCATCTGCCTCTTATCTCTATGGGCAGATGATTGATAAATTATCCAAAGGGAGTCATAATCACTTGAGCTTATAGGCATATGTGTTGCGTTGCATAAAGTAAGAGTTCATCAGCAAATCAATGTGACCAACACAAATCTTTATCCAAGTCACTTCAGCAGAGAGATCTGCTGTAGATACTGTTGTAGCTTCACTGTTAGGTAGAAGAGCAGATCTTCAAGGTGTCCAGAGCATAAGTAATATTTAGAAGAATTAAATATGGACATCACAGAATCTGTACTTCTACTACTAGAACTATATATGACATGGTGGCATGGCTGTTTGTTTGAAAAGCTGCTCAGGTATGCTTGGGGTTCATTATTCAATTAGTTGGGGGGGAGGGGGAATCCTTAAAACACGAACAAAGCGTGTTGTGAAATTAAAAACAATAATCCTGCAAGATTAATCATACATTTATTTAAATTATTTTGAAGTTCTGGAAAAGAAGGATAATCTAGTTACCTGCTTTATGAAGTTCTAACCCAAAATCACCATATGCTTTAATTCCTTAGAGAATTGGATGATAATGGTCCCTCTTAACTTCTTTTATTTGAACTATGCAGCTGTTAATCCAAAAATGAATTAATATAGAAACAAAACTCCCCTCTGATTAAATAGTTAACTTCAAATAAAACTTTAGTAAAAAACTTAACAATTTTTCTAAGTTTTGTTTTATTTTCCGTTGTCTGTTGTATTCATAGTTTTAGGTAAATACACGATGTTAAGTGAAAAAGACAAATTTTGAGGGCTTTTTTGTTTCCTTTCAGAAGAAAATGACCAGACACTTATGGTACAGGACAGTTACAGTATGAGTCTCAATCTTTTAAACAATATTTTTTTTTTACTTGAAACTTACTGAGACAGTAATACTATATTAGAAAGAATATATTTGTTAAGAGATCTATTACATAGAGCACATGTATTTTTCAGAGCTTTCTGCAGGCATCTTTGCCCTCTCAATGAACAAGCACTGTGTTTTGAGGCTGGGTCAGGTATGCCAGATTATGTCTCCAGAAAAATCAAAATAACTGGATTTAAAACAGTTTCTATGTTGGAGATAATGCAATGGTTGAAACTGTATTTTTTAAGTGATTTGTATAATGTCATCATAGGATTAGGCCAAAATGATGTTAATCTGATTTCCTTCTGGCAGAGCAAATTGCTTCAGTGGTTATGCGGGGGAACTATGGGGTCTGAAATGCAGTGCCTCTGAATCCCTTCAGAATTGAGCAGAGGAAAGCACGGTTTTCATATGGAAGCTGTTATTTCCTCATCCTGGCCACCTTTCAACTGCATCAATTCCCGAGGAAAGAAAGATGTCACTGATTTATTCACCGGCCGTGCATATGAAGGGAGGGGAAGTTGTGCTGTGTTCATCCCCCCAAGCAGGGAGCAGTTTAGCCTAGAGCATTTTAAGTATATCCAGTAGTCTCCAGTACCCTTTTAGTGCTTTTGTTTGTTTTTGGGGTTTTTTTGCAGTCTTCTCTGGCTGGAAAGCTTGCTTCATCTTTCAGCAGTACTCACCTAAAGCATCCTGAAATTTTTGTTACATCTCTTCAGTGTTTTATCCATGGTATACCGTTTATTGAGGAGCTCTACTAGGCATGAAGTAAATACTACTTCTGAGCCTATCTAGGTTTAATTTTTTGGTAAAAAAAAATTATTTTTTTTTTTAATACAACATGACCCATAAGTGTTTTACAAGATCTTGGTGCAGCTGGTGTATATCATTGTCCCTCTAGTCTTGTTCTAGAAAGTATGGTAATCTGGATCCAAAGGATTCGTGCAAGTTCACAAAAAAAAAATTTGCATTCTTGTTGCATTCTGATCGGTAAAATATGGACTGATGTGTTTATGTTGCTTATTAACTTTATTAAATGGATTTTACTTTATTGACTAATCCCATAATATGTATTACTGGATTCATTAGAAAGTGTATTAAGTATTATCGACTGGTCATCCTTCCTATGTTACTTCTTTCGTGGTTTACAGTGATATTCACCTTTAATTTTCTGTTTACTGTCAGTTATTGTGTTGTTTTTCTTTAAATATAGGAGATAACTGTACAGACACCTTTGAGGCTTACTGATGTTTTCTATGGTGTGAGTCATCTTTGTTCATTTTCTAGTACAGCAAGTTAAATAAACACAGACTTTTGAAATCTGTAGGAATACATGAAACTTTAAGGTTATGCTTACCCATGAAGAAGCTTGCTGGAAGTTTTGTTTAGGCAAAGACCTTTTGGGAAAGAATTGAAATGATGGGTTTTGGATGTAGGAAAGAATACCTTATTTTCCCACTGCATTTAAGTAACTAAAGTGTCTTCAAGGTACAGATTTAAACATAGCTCCCTGAATTGTTTTGCTGCAGCTTTATTTCAGTAGCAAGCATAGAATTTTCACCTTAAAGCATGTCTAACAAAGTAGTTGCATTGGCTTGACCAGATAAATGAGCCCTAAGAACTACATAAGAGGCTTTTGAGGACTAAATTGGGAATGAACCATGCTTCAGAATATTCTCTAGTTAAATTGTAGTGATGTACCTATCTATCTTTGTCAACAGCTGTATGAATAGTAGGGCAAGAATAAGTGTATTTGATGCCCCTGGAATTGCATTTGCTTTTAATTTTCTTGATGTGTTCTATGCTTGAGTTGCATAGCAATAACTGGTCATACACTTTAAGATGAGTGCATTGCCCTTAGCAGTGCAGTTTTGTAAGGATATGTTGTTAGAGTGATTGCATATCCAATACATTAATTTTACTAAATACAGCATCTTTTTTCCTAGAAATGAAGACCGAGGATGATACTTTAAAAATAGGGTGAGCTCCCATCTAGAATGGAGGGAGTGAAAAGGTTCAGTGGAATTATATTGGATAATGAATATTTGATCACTGCTGGTGCAAAAATTATATAAATGTCTGTGTTGCGGTGAGTTTCCTCGGGTTCCAAATTTAACTCCTAAAAAGCAATAGTGAGATGTGACAGTATTGCTATGTTTTATGTAGCGACCTCTCTAGGAACTTTGCTCAGTGGAGCAAAATATAATGGGAAATGTCTTGAAAGTGAACCCTGGAAAATCCAAACCAGAAATTGAGTATTACTGGTGAGGATGAGCACCAGTTGGAACCAAGCACTTGTGAAAAAACTCACAGAACTAATGGTTGCAATTTGGCTCATACTTAGGTACTTTCTATGTGAAAGTTGGAATGGTTACCCATAGAAAGAGGAGTGTTAGGTTATCATTGCTTGGGAAGTTAATGTCTTGTTTCTGTTAAGCTTATTTAATTATAAAAGGTTGACAATTACGTTGTTAAATTTCTTGTCACACATCCTGTCCAGCAGCTCGAGACATAAGCAACTCAGACTCCAGGAGTAAAGTTTTACAGCAGTAATAGAACCTTGTTTCCTACACTGATCCCCAGTTTTTGCCTGTCTGAAAGCAGTCACTACAGAGCCCGCCAGGAGTACAGAGAACGAGGTGTTCTGTTCTTTGTTGTAGAATGAAGATATATGCAGCTATGTTTTGAATTAAGATGGAAGAAGAAAAATAATAAACTGCAGAGAAGTATAAATCCTTATATTATCTGGGAAATTGTGGATCACAGCTAATCTGTGGTAATAATGGCCATGGTATGCTTAACATTTTGGAACCTATTGTATTTCCCATTCGGATTAAATTAAATACATACATCTTTTGAACAAACCTCTCACAGCAGATTGTGAACTTTGGAAGTGGGGAAGGGAATTAATGGCAATGTATTTCATATTGGTGTTCCTCTGTCTAGTGATTCAATTATTTTCCCATAAAGAATTTACGGTTTCTGCACAACAGATGTTGGTCAGCTTGTGAATAGACATTGCTGAAGGTGGAGTGAAAAATGACCTTCAAATACAATAAACTCAACAGCTATTATTTGTCTTACTGTCCAAGAGACAGGTCTAATAACCCATTTCAAAATAAGAGGGAAAGAGAACTGGGACACAGTTGAACTGCAGTACCAGATTTCTACAGTTGAGAGCAATGCAACAGAAGTCTAAGATGCCACAGCGTGGCAGTTCATCAGCAAGACTTGTGACAGAGGGAAACAGGGGTGAAAGATAAAAACCAGATATCTGGCTATGTTATGAACATCTATCCCTTCTTGATTTTTTTATTTTTTTAATATGAATTTAACTTTTATAAAATTATCTACTTGGAACAGTTTAGGAAATGGGCTTACAGAAGGGTCCTGTTTAAATAATTGTGAGTTAAACTAATTATGACACATAAAGAGGATTTCTGTTACTAGTAATACATTTTTGAGAAGATATCAGCTAAGTAATAGTGCATGCACAGGTGATCACCATTTTTCTGTTGTCATTTGTTGCACTAAAAATCCCTTTCTGGTAATTAAATGCAAAGGGGGTTTTGTATGTGTGGCTTTCCTTTCAAAGGAGGGCTTTGATTTCTGTCTTGGAAACATACACCTACTGTTTCATGTGTGCATAGTATTTAAGCAGGTTTGGGCTCAGGGTGTTTTGGGGGAGGCTGGAGCTGACTGTTGTTTTACTTGTTAAAAAAGCAATTATTGAAGACTCAAAATTTAACATCTGCCAACTCCACATACAGCAGAAAGCCAAAATAGGTATATTGTGGAAATAAAAATAATTAAAATACTTTGATATATAGCTGGTACAGATGTATGCTTATAATTCCTAAGCTTTCCATGCACAGCCATAACATCTCATGTTTTAGGTAAGTGGCAATCCTTACACCCATAGCTTAAGAGATCTACATCTGCCCTACTTGGAGGGGCAAACGGGGAAAATTTTAATGCTATGTAGGAAACACTTATAAAGTGAATATTACATTTAAATAGTGTTAACAAGCTGTCTTGTCCTTGGATGAGGATGATATTAATCAAGCATTGCTGATGAAGTTTACTGTTCAGTAAATGTAGGCAATTATTACAAGAATAGCAAGTGGTCAATAATTTTATTTCTTACAGTTTTCATATAGTGCATTTTAGTAAGGGTTAAAAACAGCTTCCAAAATGAATTAAGCCTTGCAGACTGTGAGGAAAAGTAACTTAGAAATAGCAGTTTTATTTGTCTCTAGGATTTGCAGGGATTCTGTAGAGTGGTTGGTAAGGACAAGACTTCGGTGCTGATTCAGGCTACATAACTTGGACTGCAATCACTGCTGCCACCCTGGAGGGGAAAAAAAAGTAGTTCCTGTTGATACTTGGTCTGCCACCAACTGAGGAACAGGGCCAAGTGTCACTTGGGTGCCAGTGTGAAATCAGAGCAGTTTGTTAGACCTGTGGAATTCAGGCCATGGCCCAAGGTATGTGTACTGAAGTGAAGATGGAGCGAGCACCTGGTCATTATTAATTGAATAAGCTGAGGCAGGGAGGGAAATAATAGCTATGTAATAAGAAAAATAATGAGGGACGGTGTAGGGAAAATCCTCCCGGATCTGCATGTTTTCCTCTACTTAAACTACTGGTTGCTTGAATTTCAGACCTATCCCCTTGTTTTACTTGTGCCAGATGCTTTACAATTTAATGCAGTTATGAGCAGGCAGTGGGAATTGTGTCCTTATGGAAAAACAAAGCAGTAAACACCTTTGGGTGTTTTGGGTGTTTTGGTTTTAATAAACAGCGAAAGTTTTTTAATCAACAGAGTTTACATAAACTTACAAGTAAGTGAATTATGCAGGATAACAATGTCCACAATCTTAAGGCTGGAATTGGTACAAAGGGCTTGAAGTGTTCCAGCCTGCTGTGGAGCTTCTCTAACATTTTCTTTAATTGAGTAACAAGTAGGTTTGGATTACCAGATATATTCTTCGAGACGTGCTACTGTGGAAAAGCGTTTTGTGTTCCACGTTTAAGTAGCAAACAGAAAAAGGGACTACAGTGATGAATGTAAAGGACTTCTATTTGTCACGCCCCTTCATGACCTGTGAATTCTTGTGCTTATAGCATCCTCTGAATAATGCTCAAAATGGCAATGTTACCATTTGAAGTTTATTTCATGTCAGAGCAAAGGAATACTCTACTTACTTTTAAGTTATTCCTCTGTCAGGAGGAGAGGGAGGGGTGGGAAGAAGCAAGATTCAGTTGTCTGCCTGCTGTACTGTGTGGTTGATGGGCCTCTAAATTGGTAAAAGGTGCTGTGTTTTCTGAATTCCAGCGGGTTACTTATGGAAGGAGAGGTATTTATTTTGCAAGACAGAATGCTGGGGTATACTGAAAAGGCTTAAAACTTACTAAGGAAACTGTATTAATGTTGATTTATGGCTTACATGGGCTGTTTTCATAAACTCTCAGTTGCTATCATTTACTCTTCTCTCCCTGTATAGGTTACAGCTCACTTCTTGTTGAAGGGCATGTGTCATAACACACGACCTGTATTAGGTTTAGAAAGATATTTATATACTGCTCTTGTCCCTTTACTTCTGGGGCTTTCTTCCTCGGCTGTCTTGGTGTACTGTGAAAGGCAGTAAGGACTGAAAGGCAATGGGATTTTATCAAAGAAGTTTTTTTGAGGGTGGATCCATCCTGTTCTGGGATTAAATTGTTTCCAAGGCATTGGGGTGATAACATCAATCTGTCTTGGTTAATTTATTGAGATGGGGGCTGTGTTTATATCCAGGAATGTAAACTTGGATCATAAGTTTTACAGATGGGAGTGCAGTTTAACAATTCCTTCTCTCTAAGTGTTGTGTGTTTTGATTTAAAATGAAATAATTATGCCAAGTTTAGAAAACAATTGTTTTCAACATATCAGGAAAGTTTAACTCTTCCTGGGTTTTGGGTTCCCACCCCTCCCCTGCTCTCTCCCCCCCCAACTTGACTGCAGATTTCTTTGTTGCAGCCTTTAGTGCCTACCAGTTGAGCCAGTTTGTCCTTTCTGCTCCAGAGGGCAACCTCTAGATCTCGTCAGTGCCATCAGCTGAGGTTGCTAGGAAAAAAGTCACCTTTCAAAGCAATGAGTGTGCTTTTTATGTGAGCCCTTAAGCCAGGACAATCTAGAGGCTGAAGCACTGGGTTGTGTCAGTGCATGCTTTCTGGTTAAGCAGTGCCCCATGGGGGATAGGCAAGTAATCCCATGATGTCCATGGAGTTACTTGGAATGTCTCAACTTGTATCAGGGTGCTCCGCTAGAGCGAGATTATAGTTCTGTTAACTGTGGTACTTAAATGATTCTGTACATGCATAAAAAGGCAGTTTTCTAGCTCAATGAGAACAGTAAAAAGTAATTTTACAAGCTCTGTAATGCCACATCTGAGGTCAGTAACAATAGTGACAAAAAGCAAAATAATATATAAAATGAAAACCATGTTATCCTGAAACTGAAGAAAGGAAGAGAGGCTGTGCTGGCAAATTTTAATTGTAGTTGAAGTTCACTTCTTATTCTTGAATCTACTTGCTTCATTAAAGAATGTTTAGAAAGGCCTAATGCCTAGAAAAGTTTCCTATTGATATTTTATCTTTGCTTTCTATGAAAATTAGGTTTGAATTAATAAAAATCTGTTATGCAGTTTTAAAGTATCCAAATTATAATTAATAGATGTAATGTTTCCACCTGTGGTTTTGGCCTGCCTGCCCATGTGTAAATTGAAATTTCAGGACATGTGGTTTGGGTTCACTTGTTTAATTTGGGTCATTCAGCAAGGAAATAAAAACTGTGAGAGAAGCTGACTTTAATAGATGGTTTTCAGATTTGTTAAATTTATGCAACATCATAATTTTCTGACGTAATTGTAGCAATTGGTATCTGTCTTCTCAGTTTCCTAAAAAGTAAGATAGTGGAGTCAGATGTCTTTTTATGACCCACTAGAAAAAGTGAGGTCATACAGGCACTTCTGGAGGTGCATTTTGAGGAAACAAAGCTGAAGTCTTGTATGCTAAATGCTTTAAAAAATAATCACAAATAAATAGTTTGAGCACTCTTCATGCATTTTTTTTTCCTGAGTCACAGAACCATTCCTTAAACATTATTTTTGAAAATAATTAAAACTTCTTTCATTGAAAGGGGGGGAGTAATATAGAAGAAATCTCCTACATTTGTGTTGGATCACTAGAAGTGGCTTCCCCAGACTCAACGGGAAGGTGTTGCACAAAGCAAGTAGGTCTCTCAGTTGTCTATCCACTGGCAACTGATGGAGTTAAGCTCAGGGTGTCAGTTCTGGGTGAAGCTACACTGGATGCTTTCTACAGCAATATAGTAACTATGAGTGGTGACAACTACTGCCATGTCAGTGACACACATTGATTAATATCCTCAGTAGAAAGAAATTTGTGACGAGGGTGGCGTAAGGCCATTAAAGTCATCATTCTTGTCAAAGTAAAGGCTGCATGGTCTTCTGTGCTCTTCCCAGGGATTTGCAGTCTCTTGTTCTTTATAGTCAAACCAGTTATTTTGTTTCACTGTTGTGGGCATAGAGGAATGGATTTTTTTTTCTGATACAAAACACAGAAAATAATGCGAATGAATCTCAGAAAAACCCTGAGGTTTTCTAGAAGACTGATATATAGGCTGATTGTGTAGTACAACACTAATTAGGGTAGCAGTATGCAAGTAAAAAATATGTTACTGTATGATAAATAGGAAAATTCTCATAACCTTATTTTTCTTTAAAACATTCAAGCATCTGCACCTTTGGAAAACTTGCCAATGTGTTTCCAGGCACAGGTAAACATGCTGAGACAAGTTTCCATGCCTTAAGTCTGGAGGCAACAACAAAAAAGTGGAAAGTCTGTGGGTTTGAGTAAAGCATAGCTCAAGCCACCCCCACAAACCAGAGGTTCAGTGAGCTAATGTAATTTCTGTCTGTGGTCCATCTATTCAATTAAAGGCACTTATAAGAAGCAAATGAACTTTCTGAATAGGGCTTCAGATGTTACATATTAGCCAGATGGAACTTACTGTGTCTAGTATAGATCCTTTGTGTGTGAGATGACTAATGCTTTTTGCTGTAGTTCAAAGTGTAGCTAATATATATAGTATAGGTATAGTTAATATATATTATAATCAGTGGTTAGTTATAAATGTACTCATGAGTAGCATAGAATGTGATATATCTGCTTTATAACTGAAGATTTGGCTGGCTTAAAATATTTCCTAAATGTGATCCCTTGATGACCTGGGGTTTGACTGTGCTTTGGTTTAATTACTGGGTTTGGGGTTTTTATTTTTTTTTTTTATAAAACTGTGTTTTGTTTTGTTTGTTTGTTTTTTTTTTCTGGTAAGTGTCTGTTTTCAATAGGAGTGTGGTGATTTTTGTTTGCTTAATTTTTAATTGAATCATTGAGCTTGGATAACTGGATCCAACGCCTTAGGTCTTTAGCCTTTGTGGGCGGACTTTGCCTTGATACATCATCAGCTCTAGGTTCATGGTACAATACCTTTTCTGCTTTCTGGGGAGAGGGGAGTAGGCAGTGATAGAATTCCTTATTGATGCCCCTTGTAATTTACTTTTGCCCAAGTGGTTAAGTGGGGTTGGTGGTGGTTGCTATTATTTTTATTAGTTTATTTAAAATGTTTTATGTTAAAGCTTTTCTATTATAAAATAACGTTAAAATGGTATTATGGGAAAGATACCCTTGCAGATATCTGCCTTGTATTTTGGCAGTTACACTCAATGTTCCTCTGGAGCCTAATGTTGACAGCTTCAGTCTTCTTTCAGAGTCAGTTTTACAGTGTGTTTCCAGCATCATCTGTGTGTGTCTGTGGTTTGCCATGGAAGAGTAGTACAATCATGATGAAAGCATGTTCCTCTTCTCTCAAGTCCACTGTGACTTACTCTTGCACTTTACTTATCACAGTTTGCTGTCTCCTCAGTGGCTCCCAGCTGAAGGCAGACTGCCATGACATGCTATCCTTAATTAGGGTGATGACCCAGCAGTGCTAGGCTGTTCCCATCCACATCATTGTCAGAAATAAGCATCCCGTGAGAGCAAATCGTCCCTTGAAAATGAAGGGGTGGTAGTGGTATTTAGAATGCCTTAATTGGTCATCAACAATAATTTAGTTCATTAATGAAAATGATCATGAACTTAACAACAGATGTGGTTTGGAGCAGGAAATTGTCTTGCCCAGTAACTTTTTTTTTTTGGTGACAGGTCAATTAAGTTAAACACCTTCATTTTAATCTGTTACTGCCTTCCAGGACTTCTAACTTAAGGACATCCCACCCAGATGAGGTTTCTGCATGTACCTTTGATCTTGCTGCTGTTCTTAGAACCACTTCCGTTACTACTGCATCCTCTTCAAAAGGAGAGATGGGAGAGTCTAACTTCTATTCCAGGAATAGCTAAACCACAGATTTATACAATGGCATGATGGTCACAGAATACCAGACTGATTTGGGTTGGAATGGACCTCAAAGGTCACTTAGTTCCACTCACCTGCTGTGAGCGGGGACATCTTTGGTAGATCAGGCTGCCCAAAGCCCCGTCCATCCTGGCCTTGAATGCTGCCAGGGTGTCCGTAACCTCTCTGCAAAACCTGTGCCAGTGTCTTGCCACCCTCACAGCAAAGCTTTTCTTCCTTCTCTCGTGGCAGCTCACCCAGTGCAGTTGAGTGGTTGGGGAGGATAAAGGGTGTGTGAAGCTATCCAAGGGTTTGCTTCACGTGTAGTGGTTCAGCTCATAACCTAATTCTGGTTTCACATCTTGCTGTTATTTGTCAGATTAAGTTTTAAAGTGTGGTAAGTGGAATCTGTGGTGACTGAGTGTCCTGGGTTTGGTAAGATGGAGTTAATCTTCTTTCCAGTAACTGTTGTAATGCTGTGTTTGGGGTCAGGGTGAGAGCAGTGCTGGTAACACATTGATGCCTTTACACATGGGCAAAACCACAACCCTGAGAGAAGTAGCATCAGCTTTTACTCAAACTGAATTTCTTGAGAGAAAATGCAAGTATTAGGAAAGAAGTATTAGGAAGGAAAGAAAGAAAGGAAAGAAAAAAAAAAGGAAAGAAACATCAGTTTCTTAGTGAAGAAGCCTCCTTATCTCATTCTAGACTTCGAGTCCCTTGTAACTTTTTAAACTTTCCATTGGACTGCCTTTCTGCCCTGATTTTGAGGTTTAGCTCTTGCATCTACCCAATTACTAATTTATTAGTTCAGCTTTGATATTTAAATGTGCTTGATCCTGAAGTAAGCAGAGTAATGTTTAAAGTTATGCTGTAAAAGGAATATTAGAAAAGATTACAACTAATGTAATTTTAGAATGTTTGTTCAACAACTAAGTGCTCTTGAAATTAAGCTCAAGATAAAATGTGTGGCTAGGTGGCTTGGAGATTGCTTTATTTAAAAAAATACTTTGTGCTTTTAGTACTATATCTAGAAATAAAGTTGAATCAAATAACATGTTTCTTTCATAGATGAAGAAGCAAGACAATAATGAAAGCACCTGCCTGATAATAAAACCATTACATGCAAATAATCTTAGCTAGTTTTGGTATGGAGTACTATGCAGTAAGCCAGCTATTTTATTATTATTTCTAAAAAATAATACACACTCCAAGCCATCAACAGTTTATCTCAGTTGTACCTTTTATTGCATCTCTGGAGAAGTGCTTATTTGTACCAGAGATAAGTATTTCTTCACTCAAATGTGGCTATTTTTAGCAATGACTTTATTATTAGCAAGTATAACTTCACCCAACTTGGCTTTTGTCAATTAGTTTTTGACAAATGACTTTTGTGTATGAATTTCTTCAAGCTGTAGCAAAAACAAAACTGAGGACAGGTGTCAAAAATCTCAACCATCTGCTGTGCTAATAACCATGAGGTTTATAGCACTGTGGTAGAGATAACAGCCATTAGGAATGGGACCATTATTTTAATGTTCTACACCTTGATAAGCTTCTCATTTCAAATGTGATAGCAGAAGACACTGGATGCCAAGTTACTTAGAACCAGAGCAAATTTTTATCGTTGTGAACTGTGAAACTCACTTGAATGGATCTGCAGTCACTTTTACTGTGATGGTGGGAAGTTGGTGGGTGATGTCCAGGTACATAGAAAGCAAGCTTCCCTGGGTTATTCTGGTTGACCAGAATTCACATCCTGACCTTTTAGTATCACAGAATTGTAGGGGTTGGAAGGGACCTCCAGAGATCAAGTCCAACCCCATTGCCAAAACAGGTTCCCTAGAGCAGGTTGCACAGATCCAGACAGGTCTTAAATATCTCCACAGAAGGAGACTCCACAACCCCCCGGGCAGCCTGTTCCAGTGCTCCATCACCCTCACCGTGAAGAAGTTTTTATGCACATCGGTGTGGAACCTCCTGTGGTCCAACTGGTGACCGTTGCCCCTTGTCCTGTCCCCACAGGCCACTGAAAAGAGGTTGGCCATCTCCCCTTGTCTCCCAGGCTTCAGATATTTATAAACATTGATGAGATCCCCTCTCAGTCTTCTCCAGGCTGAACAGCCCCAGCTCACTCAGCCTTTCCTCACAGGGGAGATGCTCTGGGCCCTTCATCATCTTTGTGGCCTCTGCTGGACTCTCTCCAGGAGATCCCTATCTGTTTTGTACTGGGGAGCCCAGAGCTGGACACAGGACTCCAGGTGAGGCCTGACCAGGGCAGAGTAGAGGGGCAGGATCACCTCCTTCAGCCTGCTGGCTATGCTCCTATTAATGCACCCCAGGATCCCACTGGCCTTCTTAACCACCAGGGCACACTGCTGGCTTCTGGACAACCTGTCATCCACCAGTATCATGAGTTATGATTATGATTCAGAAATGTCTTTGGAACTCTCTTAGTGCAGAGCATATTTTCATTCTGAAATCTAGCCAACAGAAATAGCTATTCTTCAGTGTGTTGCATTTCACTTCACAAATAGCTTGCTATAGCTAGGTTCTATTACACCGTAGAGAGGAAGGCTGGCTGATACTGATTTATAGCATGCGGATTGAGCCCTCACTACTTAATCTTGGATGTTCTTGAACAGAGTAGAGGCAGAAAAATGTATACCTGATCTCTGAGATTGTAAGTGCCTTCACTTGTTGCTGTTCTGGGGCCTTGTGATACCGGTTTCTAACAGAAGTAATTGTATGGATACAGCACAGATGACCTCTTGAAAAGGCCACAATTAATTAACTCTTTACTATAATGACATGCTTACTTAATTTTTTATGTTATTAGACAAACCAGCAGACAAATTAATTCCCCAAAATGCTTGGGAATCTGCCAGTCTCTAATCCTGTGTTGCCTTCACTGTCCTTAAGCAATGAATGGGCTTTATCATTTTGCCTTCATACTTCTGAGCAATGTTTCAGATGAGTAGAGACTCCTAATCATACTGTATTGAGTTATTTTGGGTCAGTAGTATTGAACAACATAAACTGTTATTCCCGGGAGAATGAACAGACCTATATTTCAGAACAATCACATTTGGGCAGGTAAACAGAAAAGACTTCTAAATTTCAGTGGTATTAAGTCTTTAAAATTGTCAGTGTTTTCTAGAAAACACTTAATAATTCTGTTTCTCTTTTTGATGAAAGAAAGTAGAATTGACAAAATTTTGACAACTGTTTGAGAAAACAAATTATTTTTACGTGCAACAGGATCATACTATGGAGCATGTCAAATTGTATCAAGCCTCCTAAACACAGGCTTTTTCTTAGGAGCTTTTTTTTGTTGTATAGTTAATGCTATAGCAAACTATCTGTCCTGCTTTTGCATTCAGTGCATATAAGCCTCATACTAAAGCTTGTGTGAGTTTTAGTTGAATGATGGAGATTTGGACATTTTTGGCTGGAAAAAACCCAAACCCTGTTTGTATAACAGCCTTGCTAAACCATCTGCAGATTTTATAGGGTATCTGGCCCTGGTATGTGAAATAGGTAAAGGCTTTAATCACTTGTGTTGACCACAGTGATTGTGTCCTGTTTGGTACAACACAGGGAGGAAATTATTTCTTGTTTCTCTTGGCAATTGTGTAACTACCAGACCTCATAGTTTAGTTCTTAATAAGAACTATAACCTTAAGTAGGAAAGAGGTGATATAAAGTAGTTCTATCTAGTAATATGTACTTGCCAAAATCACAAGGTAATGGAAGATATTTAGAAAGAAGCCAATGAGTGCAAGACAACTTTGGAACTAGTTATATTGTCTGTCAAAGTCTTTTTGCTCAGAGCATTAGTGCATTAATTTTTAAAAAGCAGTTCAGTAGAAATTTGTAGGAAATAATTCAAATTCAAGCTGGAATGAGTCTTGTTTGACTGTTGGCAAAAAGTGTAGCATGTACAGCCACTTGCTATTCTAGCAGAACAACAGAGTAAGGTCAGGCAGTCAGTTGGTGTTCTTGAGAGCACCAGACAGCGATGCATCTGTTCAAAAGGCAGATGGTGAGGTAACCAAAAGGAAATAATCAGAACAGCAGAGGGTATTTTTATAGCTAGCCACCTAATCTTACATCTCTAATTTAAAAGCGAACAGAAGGTGCTTGGAAGTATTGCTGTAAGAGAAGTGCATTCTCTATGCATAAATATGTATGTGTGTATGTAAAATGAGGGAGAGGGGAGATACTGCTCAGTTTTTATATAATACATACTATATAATTTTATACTATCAGTATACTATTGGTTTATAGTATACTGTATAAACCCACATATATAAAATACTGCATATAAAAAGAGCTGGGCAGTAATGGTCTATCAAAGAAGTCTATGCCTGTAATATTTAAATAAAAAAAAAAATCAGTCCACAAAAGTAAGCTAAGGTGTACATGGGCAAGGAATCTTTTGGAGCAAATCTGTAGAATACAGGTTGTCCCAATGCCACATGTTACTCTGGAACTGTAACTTTAACAAACGTAGCTTCCCTACCTACCCATCTATAAGAAAGACACTTGGAGTAAGTCATTAGGCAAGCAGCTGGCAGCAAGGAGACTACAGGTCTCAAGCAAGCTGCTGGTGACACATTGCAGTGCCTGTTAGTGGCTCGGAGCAGCACGGATTTCAGTGCACTGGGGACACACGTGTGTCCTGCAGGTGTGCAACACATGGCTGTTACGGGGTTTGACTGCAGCATTTCAGATAATCCCACTCAAATATGTTAAGTAAGGGTGAATGTCAGGAAGACAGAGCCAGGCTCTTTTCAGTAATGGCCAGTGATAGGACAAGGGGCAATGGGTCCAAGCTGGAACATAGGAAGTTCTATCTGAATGCAAGTAAAAACTGTGAGGGTGACGGAGCCCTGGAGCAGGCTGCCCAGAGAGGTTGTGGAGTCTCCTCTGGAGACATTCAAGGCCAATCTGGACGCGTTCCTATGTGATTTAATCCAGGTGATCCTGCTCAGGCAGCGGGCTGGACTAGATGAACTTTCAAGGTCTCTGCCAACTCCTGACATTGTGTGATTCTGTGAAATGAGAGAAGTCTGTGCTATTTACTTTCCTGGAACATGTAACTAACCACACCCAAGGTAGTGGTTGTGCCATTAGCAAACAGGTCTTACTTCCATGGCAATGTTGAGTGGACAAAGTATCTACTTACTGGACTTTTGTTCTTTTTAAATTATTTTTAAATGTTGCTTTTTAGTATGTTAAGACTTTGATACAGTCAGAAACATGGTGCTTTCTGGATCTGTGCTAGATCTCTAGCATTCTGTCCTGATTTGTTGCTTGTTTTGAATGTAATTATTTTATTTTTTGCTGTAAGTGAGAGAGTTTAAACAATCCCAGTTACTCTTGTTTATTTGCAACTTGAAGTTTTTGGAGTGGTATGGATTAATCTTTTCTGTTCCAGACTGCATTTTGTGTCTGAAACACCTGCTCAGAGTTACTAAAAGATGGTGCAAGGTGGGAAGAGTCAGTTCAGTGCAAACTTAACCTGTCTGTGCCTGCTAGCAGAACATAATGAAAGGACATAGTCTGGTTTTCATATACCACAGCTTGTATGTTCTTCAGTAAACAAATGAAGACTTTGTTGGTTTCCCCTTACAGATCCCACTTGTATGTGTTGTGTTGTTCTCTAATATATGTGACAATAGCTCAAAAAGATGAGGAATGAAGTAGAACAGTAACCAAAGCTATAACTGAAGCCATTAGCTATGAAACTAAACTGTTTCTCCATATGACCAGGTCATAGAATATAATTGCTATGCATACTATTAGAACTTTAAATTGAGAGGTGCTCAATTAGTTATTATCCCTGCCTGATTTTTGACATGAGAATACTTTGGTTGAATTGTGCTAGTTGTAACTGCAGTGTTGTCCTTTGCCAGCTTTTAAGAGATGAACAGGCATTGCATTAAATGAAGCAATCTTTCATCTTTCTGCCTTCATTTTTTGTCTTTACATTAGCTTTCTTTAAAACAAGCTGACTGCTCCTTAGATACAAATATCCTGCTGATTTTTCAGTCATTTGAGCAACAAAGGAGCAACTAAGTCTAGTCTTCAATGGCATAAGACTTCAACTGATCTTGGTTGTGACAATAAATGTCCTTTTTACATAGGATAAAGTTCTAAATGTGGGACTGGATAGATAACCTTAACAGAGAAGGCCATGCATTAGTCCTTGATAATAGTGCCTAATGTAGACTCTGTGTGTCCTTGCCAGTCATCTGTTTTTTATAATCCTAATCCAACTCAGAAGGAATATCAATATTTTAGACTAAAGACTAGTCTTGTTGTTAAGTAGGGTTATTAAAAGAGATAAAGTTCCTTTTATTACTGCTACTCATTATTATTTGCATAATGCTAGACCAGTTCTCTTTTTTTATGTTGTATTACAGAATTTTTAAAAAAGCAGTAATTATCATGGAGTGGAAATAATTTCAAAATAAGGGAGTGCTGATGCTTTATCATGCTTTTGATAGTTAATGTGAGGCATTTGTATGATACAGTTGAGTTTTACTCACCAGAAAAATGTTTTAGCCATTTAAAAAAATACATACATATCCTGCTCTGGCAGGGGGGTTGGACTAGATGATCTTTCAAGGTCCCATCTAACTCCTAATATTCTGTGATTTCTAGCCTGACCTTTATTTAGTAACATATTAGAAGAAAAAAAAAATCTGTCAAACTTCTAATTCTTCTTGTTCCTTCATTGTGAGTAACCCTGATAGGTTTGGGTTGTTTTTTTTATTTTTTTTAAATGCAAAACCTGATGTTGTTTTCCTTATCTGGTTACAGTGATGCATAGCATATTGATACCAGCCTGTGCTGCAGATGCAGTCTTTAAATCCATAAAGTGAAGTGGGTAGTGGTATATCTGTTTTATCGACAAGCAAAGGCCAGTTTCAGATAAGCTTTGACAAGCTTGCTCTCCTGGAGAGCCAACATCAGGTACATCATTGTGGTGGTTTGACCCCAGCTGGAAGCCAGACTCTCACCAAAGTTGCTCTATTACTCCCCTCTTCAGCTGGACAGGGGAGGAAATACATATTGAGAAGCTTAAGAGTTAAGGACAGGGAGAGACCATTCCACAATCAGTGTCACAGGCAAAACAGACTCAACACAGAAGAGAGGCAAGAAAACTCCCTAATTTATTGCACTGCACTACACACACACAGAAACCGAAGTCGGATAATGAGAAGTGAAAACAGCTCTTAAAACACCACCCCCACACCCCCCCTCCTTTCTTTGCAGACTTCACTCTATCCATGATGTTTCTCTTCCCCAGGATGGCACAGGGGAAAGGGGAGGAAATAAGGAATGGAGGCTTCAGTCTTCAGTCAGATCCTCATGAGTTTTCTCCTTCTTGGGGGGTGGGGGTGTGTATTTCTCACACTCTTTGCCTGTGCCAGCGTGGGGTCCCACCCATGGGAGANAGAACTTTTTCCTAATATCTAATCTGAACCTGCCCTGGTACTTCAACAAGTTCATAGAGTGTCTCTCAGTCCCAGACTGCTGGCCCCAGCCTGGTGTCCCACAGAGTCACAAGCCCCCCTCCCAGCAAACCTGCTCTGGTGTGGGCCTCCATCTCTCTCTCTGCCTCTTACCTCTCTCCATGGGCTGCAGGTGCTGCCAGGGGCTTGCTCCAATGTAAGCCATAGATTCTTCTATATATCTCCACCTGCTCCATGGTGGGCTCCTGCCTGACCAAGGTTGCACGTGGGGTATCTTTGTCCTCCATGGGCTGTGGGGGGACACCCACTTCACCATGATATTCTCCTCAGGCTGCAGGGCATCTTCTCTCAGCATCTCCTCCTCCCCCCTTCTCTGACCTTGGTGTCTGCAGAGTTTTCTTACATCTTCTCACTCCCTTCTCTGGTGTCATGAAGCTGGTATTTACTCTGTTGGACCTTGAGAAGCTTCTAGCTGTTTCTTAAAGAAGGCACCCTGTAAAACCACAGCATCTGTTTAACAGGAAAAAGGTTTTTCATGTCACTCACCCAGGAAATATACAGGTCTTGTCAGGCAGCAAGAAAAGAAACAAAAAAACCCCTCTTAAATCTCTGAAAATAAATTGTAATTGTATCGATAATGCTTTTAAAAACACGAGTTATTCATTGATTTATGGTTTTTTTGCAAGCGTATGAACATATGGATAGCTGTGATTTCTTTGACACTGTGATTGACTCTCAGCTGCAGAAGATTGGAGCCTTTCTGAAGGGTGATGTGTACACAGGAATGCACTGATTCCCAGATACAGCGAGGAGGCTGAGGCAGAGCAGCGGTGGTTTCTGATTGCTTTGAAATGGACTCACGTTATTCTCAGAATAAACATAGTCCAAGTGTATGGAAACTATTTCTCTGCTATAATATTACAAAGGTCGGTTTGTAGATTAGTGTACTTTACAAATATTGTGGCTAGTGTTTCTCGTCTGTACCACACTGGACTTGCCAATTAAAAAAGGCAGTGAACTGAGACACAAGAATTTAATCTTTTACAATTATAGTTTTTGACATGTAGGTTTTCAGCACTTCATTTCCAGCATTTTCTCAGTTGCATAACTTTGAATCAGATTTCTTATATTCTGCATGTAAGTGAACAATTGCCTGGTGTTTGCCTGGCAACTGCCAGAACCCAACATACCATGTCTACTCATGATACAGGCTTTCTAGTAAGTATTTGCATCTAGGCTTTTTTTTCTGCTGAAGGCCAGCTGCAAATCTTGTGTTTGTGCTTTTCTTCAGGTTTGTGATGTATTGTTGTGAATGCAATTAGCATGTTCTTACAGTGAGAAAAATATAAAGGAAAATTGCATCATAAATGAATCAGGCATGTGTGACCCTCCAAGTAAATGTGTGTCCTGTTGTAGGAAGATTTGGGAAATCTGTGGCAAATGGAACTTTTAATATCAGGCTTTTAATATCTTTTTCCTATATAAAAGATATTGTCCTAGTTCAGCAAG
>VXBZ01003003.1:0-33721 GCA_013399135.1 Heliornis fulica
AAAGAAAAAAAAAGAAAAAATCACCAGGCAGTGAACACAAGTTCACCTTCCCATATTTCATTAAATTAGCTGAGACACCTTCCCAACTGATAAGGCCTGAGTGACTAAAACTTGAATTCATTTATAAATCACATGTAGATGCAAAAGGACAGGTGTGTGTCTGGGCTGGATTCCAGTGACCACAGGTTTCGACTGGCTGGCCCTGGGAACTCACAGGCAACTGCCTGACACAACACACTGGGCTCACTGGTCTGGAGGTCAGGCTGCCTGATTCTGGCTTTGCTTGGTTTGGGTTTGGCTTCTGAATATGGCTATCAATATATATTTTTTTAGAAATAGAAGTAACTGGAATGAATATCATCAAACATTACATCACTCATTAAAACTGGGCTTCAGGTATTTGCATATTGCAAATGTTAACAGTGATGCACAGAACTTTTCAGCAGAACACAGTGCAGAAGCATAGTGTGCACATAATGATCTCATGCACTACTGAAATTAAAATGCATATGGGAATTTTATACAACTGAAACAAAATACTGTTCCTTACCAGTGCTGATCTGCCCAGATTTCTGTTTCCAGACTATTTGGCAAAAAACGTGATATTAAATGATTTTCAAAGGAGCAATCATGATTGTTGCAGTAAATTCACCTCTTCTAGTTATGGAAATTGAAAAGCTTGGAAAATCTACAAAAAGAGACATCTGAGAGAGTACCAACCAAGCAACCAACCTCTGGGGTACAGCTCGTCACGCAGCCCGAGCTCAGCAGCCCTTCCCATGGAGACCTCTGGCTCTCCCCTGGCAAGCAGGCTGGTGCAGCACCTCCTCTGGAGGTAGATCCACGATTCCTAACACAGGGCTGTAGCTTCATGTGAGCATCTGGGTGGTTTGATGCATATGAAACAAGGACTTGAGTGCTTTCAGCCCTCCTGTGGGAAATACACCCCACCCCACACCCCCTTCTGTCTATAACCCCAGAGACAAGAAAGCAAGGCCCAAACCAAACATCTCTGTTCGCTCTTTGACCTGGAATATATTCCCGTGGTTCTGTGGAAACTGACTCAGACTGGTCAGTTTCTACTGCAGAATGCTGCAGTTGTCTTTCTGGAAATAAAATCATTCTTTAATAAAGAAAGTGCATCACTTCACCATGAGATAAAAGGTCATTGGTTCTGTCTAAAGATGTTCCAGACAACCAAAGTCATGAATGTTTGTATGTTCTTCAGAGAGAGAAACTGTAGTAAAAAGAATACACTTTCCATCAGCCATACCATTTTTGTCTGACAGTTGGTGTATTTATTTTAACTGTCAAATTACAGTATCTGTCAGAACATATTGCCTTCCCCCTATCACCACACCCCAGGCTAAACCTTCACATTCTCACTTAGATGCCGTGACTGCTTCAGCATTTTGCTCAGCACATTTCTCAAGCTTAGAACAATCTCTGCACTAATACATTCCACCTCTAGTCATGCTCTTCTTAATGCACCATGATATGATTGGCCTTCTTGGCGGCAAGGGCATTTCATCTAAGGAAAACTCATTTAATCTAAAGAAAATTCTCCTCCAAAAATTGTGATTTAAGTGAGAACTGTTGTCCTTTGTCATTGTCTCTAAATACAAAATAGATTTGCCATAGCCCTTGGAGGACTTCAGATTAGAATTTCACAGTGAGAAACAAAATACAGTTTATTATCAATATGGTTGGTGTGGAAAAATAATAAAAATCTAAATGTCAAAAAACCCTCCCATTTTAAAATCCTTCCTAAAACTCAGGGACAGTCAGGACACATGTAAAGAGAAACAGTTTACTCTTGGTTGGTTGGTTTTTAAATACCCAAAGCAACTGGAGAAAAAAATATCCTGATCAGCAGTTTACTGATATACAATTAGCTTTGTCTGTGCTCTGGAGTCCACAACTGTGGCATCACCTATCCCACAGTTGGGAATGCTGAAGAAACCCCATTCCAGCCTGTCTCCAGTTTGGAAACATCATAGGTTTGGAAGCCCACTTCACACCAGCACAGGCTCACTTGAGTGTCTGTCCATGAGAATACAGTGTAGAAGTCTTATAAATTTTTAGTGCACACTTCTCAGAGGAAACTTGTCTTCAGAGTATATGAATAATCTCATATAGAATTCATGCACCCTCATAATTCTGATTTTAGACAGCATATACAGATTGCCAACAGTGAATGCAGCTGATCTGCCTGGCTTGGGAATGTAGTAGACAAGGAGCACTTGGACAGATATTATGCCTCCATGAGACAGTAATAAACAATTAAACTACTACATTTGTTCACCTTGTAGCTCTAACTGCATGTATCAATTCTACAAGAATTTAAAGGTGTCTCTGTTCAGATGCTCAGATGCTTAAGAAAACCACAAACTACTTCAGTTTCCATATCTCCTCTGTCTCTGGATTCTTTGTCAAAAGAGCCATCACACATAAGCAGCATAGTCTTCAGATTCTTTATATACATTATGATTAAAATAATGAGAGGTTTCTTTTGGTTCCCCCTCCCATTATGAAGTTAATTTGATAAATAAATAGCATGGTTTCAACCTTTCACTTGAATCTTCATAGTAGAGGTAAATACTACTTAAGAATAAAATATAGTAATAATGGAATTCCCTGTCTTCAGCTTTTTTTGGCTTTCAAATGATGACAAAAGACTTCTGAGAAGTAGCTAGCTTCTATACAGAGCTACATTCCCAATCCTCTTCAGAGCCCATCCCTGCAAAGTTTCATAACAGCTTTATATTGAAGGTTTTTCTTTTAAGACAACTCTCAAAATTGTAAACCAGACACAATCACAAACTGTAAGAATTCATATGATAAGGAAGCTTAAGGTGTCCAAAAAATAGAAAAATCGATTTACTTTAAAAGATAGCTGGGGTAAAGAAAAATTCAATAGATAAAGTTGATCCAAGCCTGTAAGAGAGCTCAGAAAAAAAAAAAAAGAGGCTGGATAAACCATTAGAGGGAAGCAATTTTTATATGAAATCTAAAGCCACATAGTGTTATTAACCAGCAGGACTATGACTTCTTTATGAAAGTGGGAAGCTGAAAAATAAGTTCATGCAACTTTTTATCCTGTCTGCTTTACAGTTTTTTCAAGTTCAGTTCTAGTTTGTATTCACAAAATAACCTTCTCTGAAATGGCCTCACAATTCATTAGCTACAGAAGCTTTAGGTAATGCTTCTAAAAGCAGGGATTATGTATTTTCTGTACCTTTTTGGCTGGGTTTTGGAGATAATTTAAAAGAGGAATTAAAAATAAAAATTTTGGGAAAGGTAGTTTTCAAGTTAGGATTTTTTCACTAATGTTTTTTTAAGTTACAATTTCTATGCCTTCTTTTTAATAGTAATAAGGGAACATCAATTTCCAACACCTCATGGTATATTCTCCTGCAGCTGCAGATTAAAAGAAACAGAAAAAGAAGACAAGTTCAGCACAACATCTAAGTCAGCTGGCAGTAAGACCTTTGAAAAGTCTTCTAATTTGAGCTTAAAATGCTACCTAGCTATTTAAAATTCTGAGTATTATCATCTCAAACACATAGTGTTTTATAAATAACCTCGGCTTCATAAAGGATGTTACAAATACCCAAGTCTTATTCAGAGATAGATGGAAAAAGATCTGTGCAGAAAATCCTAAAAGCAAACCTCCTTAAAGATTTTTTCAGTGTAAAAATGGGACTTTTGCCATAAAAATAATTCACCACAATATACTTGATAACCCTTAAAGTGAGGGAGTCTTCCTGAATTCATTGCAGACAGTGATATTCAAGAGCTTGAATCACATGAAAAACACTTTGGAAACAAAAGGCTGCTCTTCCTCCCATAAGTTGTGGTTGCACCCTCCTCACTAGTCACTGATCCAAATTACTGTTTTATTTCACATACCCAAGGACTTTAATGCAAAGTCACAGAACCATCAAAGTGCTTGGGTTGAAAAGCACCTCGAAGTCCAAGTCCCAACTAGTCACCTAGTTCCACCCCCTTGACATGGACAGGGACACCCTCCACTAGCCCAGGTTGCCCAGAGCCCCATCCAACCTGGCCTTGAACCCTGCCAGGGACCCAGGAGCAGCCACAGCTTCTCCAGACAACTTGTACCTGGGCCTCAGCACCCTCACAAAGAAGAATTTCTTCCTATAGCTGCTATAAATCTACTCTCTTTCGGCTTACACACATTACCCCTTGTCCTATCACCACAATCCCTGATAAAAAGTCCCTCTCCACCTTTCCTGTAGCTCATTTATGTAGTGGGAGTTTGCTATAAAATCTCCCTGGAACCTTCTCTTCTCCAGGCTGTACAAGCACAACTCTCTCAGCCTGTCTTCAGAGGAGAGATGTTCCAGCCCACATCTTTGTGGCCCTTCTTTGGACTCACTCCAACAGCAAGGAGTCAGCCAGTCTAAGTCAATGTCACTCTCTGGACACAGACCAGTGGCTTAAGTATCTTGGATGTTCCTACTGCAAAATCCTTTGCCCTAAAAGGGTCCATTGGAAGTAAAACCTGAAATCACTTCTCACACAGATGGGAACTTGGCTTCTGGAATTTTCACAGCCCTGATCACTCCACTTATTCAATAGATGGGGAATTAATGAACTCTTTCACACAGAAATATTGAGATATTTGATAATGTTCAATTGCAGCAGAGGGTATTTTGGAAATTTAGTTGGGCAATTCTCTCTCAACCTTATTAATAATTAACTTTCATTATCATACAAAGCCTCTCCATTTAATAGTACAATCACCCATCACTGAAGGGTAATTTTCAGGCCAATAATACTATAATAGATGAGGTACCAATCTGATGATTATCTGGACATCCCTCATTTTTACGATCCATTACAAAACAAGGGACTAGAAAACACAGAATTTCAGAGAACAAGCCTACACTGGCAAAAGGCTGGATTAGATGGCTGGTTTTCTTTTCATGAAGCTGCTACAGTTAAAGTCTAAACAATGCAATTCAACTCCAAAATTGCTTCCTTTGTATCTCCATGTGTGAATACAGATATCATTCTTAGGATCTTCCTTTGTTCCATCCTTCTAGTCTTTCTCATGTCTCTTCCCTTTGTTTCTGCTAATCAAAGTGAAGGAGTTTAGGTTTCAGGAACTACAGTGGAAATGTATAGACTTGTCAAAGAACACTTAGAATTAATTCCAGAGTATTACAGCTATCTCTGTATTCAGCCTAATTGCTTAGATTTAGTTGATAGCTTCCAGAAAGGCTTTGTCTTACAAACCACAAGGACCAAAAAATCCATTTTGTCCATTGCCTCCTTATTCCAAATGTTTATCACTATTTAAAATTTCCTGTTTGAATGCCCCTTTCCTTGCAGAATTAAAGCCTCCAAGAGCTAAGCTAAGCATTTCTTTTCATCAAGTTTCTCACATACTATACTAAACACATTTTAATCCACCTTCTGATAAGCTTAAGAAAGGGAGATCTTAAAATCTCCCCGTGATGCAAGCTCTTATTTTTCAAGTCCTTTTGTAGCTCTTTACTTACTATAAAATCCTTAACATGTGGGAACATCAGAGGAAAAAATGCTAAAGTTTTCTCCCCAGAACCCCTTGAGCTTACTTCCCCTTCCTCTATTTACCTATACAAAAATTATATCAACTTCATTCTGGTACATCATCCTAGAACTCCTAAATAATTCCTTGCACACTCTGGCCATGAAATGCTTTGAAGATTCATCAGTTTTCATAATAATCTATTCTATACCATGGTGTGCACCTGCATTTTTGGATGCTAAGCACAGAGCTTTTCTGAAAGGAGTCTCCTGTACATACAGTTCAGAAACCTGTAATTGCTTTGCTGCAACCAATATAATGTTAATTTTTACCATTCCTAAATTATAAGTTTAATAAGCAGCTTTTATACACTCAGTCCAACAATAAATGATGACAATAAAAACAGCAAGCTTCATATGAATGCCTCCAGAAACACATCCAATTACTCAATTTCTTTAAACCACTCTTTACAACAAAAGAGTTGATATCAGCTTTGTAAAATCCGCTTAGGAAATGCTTCATTGACTCTCAGCTGTGTTACAGACTTCTTAGTCTTACTTATGAAAACAATTAATTGCATTTACAAACTTACATGTTAACCATATTTATATAATTATTTTCTTAATACAGTTTTTCTAGTGTGACTTGTGTCACTTTCCAGAGTGAGGCCATCAGAAAACAAACCTAGAGAGGTCAAAGCTGCAGAGAGAGGTCCTGGGGAAGCAGAGTTTCTAGTTGGCTTTGTAATCTGGGCCTGGGGAGCAAAAGTCAGGGCAATACAGATGTAGAAAGCACTGGGAAGGAAGAAAAGGTAAAAGCCACCAAGTCATGCTTCAGATCTGCTTTCCACCAGATAGCTCTCAGAACCAGAAAGAATGGAAGTTGCACTTTTTCACGGTGATTTAAAAGGAACTGTTGATAATTTTCCCCCAACACACAGGTGATTGGTTAAATGGGCATGGGAGCTCGTTTCAGCAGGCCAAGCACATCAGAAATGCCTGCTTGGGAATAGTAGAGAATCTTGATTAGCAGGAAATGACTTTAGAAAATCAAGAATAAACCCACTGTATTCTTCATCTCTTTCTACTAATTATTTTAATTTTCTGCGTGTATTCATTTAATAATGTTTGATGACTGAATATCTGGTTTCCAAAGTTATTAAATGATGACACATTATGGCTCATATCTCTTTAAATACAACTGTATAATACATTACATCAAAAAGAATGCTTTACAATTACCATGATAGTCAGGAATAAACAAGTATGAAAACAATTATTTCCCTCTAGAGTGGATAACACTTCCAGTTTAACAGTCACTAGCAAAGTAATTTGTGAAGTTTATTAAGATTATGGCTTTACAGGCTCTAATTTGTTGAGACAAAGCCTCATTTATGCAGCAACATTAGGACATACAACTGACTCATTTTATATCAAATACTCTTCCTGGAAGAAATTTTTCACGTAACTACTTCAAATAAATGAGGTGTTTGTAGTCAATGAGCTGACTCTCTTTAATCTGTTTCTGGATCAATACCTACATGCTGAGAAATAGTGGAAATTTTTCAGTCTGAAAAATAACTTGATAGTGAAACAGATCTTGTAGCTGGTATTTCTAAAGAAAACTTCTTCTTGACCAAGCATATTCCTACATAAGTTAAACAATTCCTGGTTTAACTATTTAATGGTTAGGTCTCTTTTTTTGCTAACTAATTTATCAGACTGTTGTACAGACAACAATTATCATCACATCAACTCAAATTGTTGAGTAACTTTTTTTTTAATCCATTTTCACTGGATTGGACCAGATCTCCCATGAATCCATAGAATGTTAGCACAATCACAACACATAAGCATCTGCTCCCAATCATTTAAATTAGGCAAATCCTAAATGAACTGTGCAGTACAGATACATGGACTAAGCTCTCTTCATTCAGAGATCTGCTTAATCAGCAGGCAGATGAAGCTACATGACTCCCATGAAAAGCTAAGTGTGTGGCTCCTGAGTCAGGCTGGATAATGACATCATGCTGCTGCCTGATAAATTAGTTATTTATTTAGATAAATACACTATATTATTATTGTGTATTTATCTAAATAAATAACTAATTCTCTATGTCCCTATGAATCAGTTTGTGCCCATTGCCTTGTGTCCCATGACTGGACACTGCTGAAGAGATTCTGCTCCATTTTTTTTCCACTCTCCCTTCAGATATTTCCACATATTCATGAGTTCCCTGTGAGCCTTCTCAAGTTCTCTCAGCTTTTTTCTCATTTGTGAGATGCTCCAGACCCTCCATTATCTTAGCAGTCTTTTGCCTAATATCCTAAGAACACAAAAATCTTCCCCTAGCTCCACATACCAAACTAATTTACGTACCCAACTGCCTGGGGTGGCAGATGTGTTTATAGTACACTAACACCCTGGAATATTTTCTGTATTGTTATGCTAATCCAGTAAATGGATAACATATGTGAATTTTATAAACTGAGTTTTAGAATGTGATTCTAAAAGCTCTGCAAAACCAGCTTCCATTATTAATGTTTAGTTGTTTTGTTTTGGAGGTTGTTTCCCCCCTCCCCTCTTCTTTTTTTCTTTTTTTTTACATTTAAGAAAACTCAAATAAATGCATTGTAGTAGGGATGAGAATACAAGAATGAAAGAAAGGAAAACAGAAGTGTCATAAAGTCTCTGGGGATACAGTAAGTCAAGTGCTTGGAAGGCAGTGACAGTAATTACAATTAAAATACTCTCCAGCTTCTTCAGTATTGACTCCCATTCCTTCTGTTTAACAGCATTTTAACTCACTCTGGTTAAACTCACAAATAGTGCAAATTCCTGCACGTTGCTTTCTTTGGTAGTCAGTATTCAATTTAATCTAAGCCTTATATTTCTTCTACAAGATGATGGAGTTCATGCTGTAAAAGCCCTCTGTGTTGGGAGCAAAGTCCTAGGATGTTAACACTGCAGAGGTAAGTGTTCCTGTCACCAGTCACCCACACCTGAGGTCACTGTGAAAGAGGTTATTGCTCTGGATTAACCACTACAGGAGCAAAAATGAGAGCAAAAATGATTGCCAGGGTACCTCTGCTTCCTAGCAGGGGAAATTCTAATAAAAATATTATTTAAAAAGACATTATATGAGTTAGAGACATTATTTTGTGGCATACAAAACAGTAAATGTTCTACCATTCACTTGCTTTCCAAATATACAAAACTACATTGACTTTCTCAATGACACAGACCTGTAGATTCTTCATACCATCAGGATAACTCAGGGTTTTTTCTCTTTTTTCTAACCAGGAAATCCATATAGGCTTCTGCCCCCTCTTATATATCATTTGATATGACAGACTGAACCGATAAAATACATGGCTAAGAAGAAATACAGATACCAACACGGAAGATATTCATTATTTTGTGTGTTCAAACCCAATCTTTGCCATGATGAAGACATGCAATCACTTTCAAATTTATACTCATACAATCTATGTTCAAACCTAGAAAAAAAAAACAGCATTTCAAAATACTATTTGCCCAAGAGCAGGAAGTATATTAAAATAACATACATTGTGAGGTCTTTATGTAAAGGGAAATTTGTAGCACAGCCAGCTTACCACATTATAAATTGCAATCTTGAAATAACAGGAATTTATTTTAAAATGTAACCTTGAGCTCTTTCTTCTGTGTGAGGCTCATTTTTTCTGGAAAGCTAATCAGTTACTACACATATCCTTTCTTATTGAGCCCAAATAATCATTACATACAGATAAGCATAGATTCTTACCATATTTTTGTTTGGAATATTGGTTAATTTAAGAATATCTCAGCAAGAAACATGGGGAACAAAACTATGCTGGTCCAGCAGGTGGTACAGATCAGAAGTTAAATAAATCAAAGAGGGTGTGCAGTAGTTGCAGATGCTGTTATTATATCAACTCACTTATGATGTGATAGTTCAGGTTTTAACTATTGGTTTCATTAGCTGTTACTATTCCTCAGCGGAGACAGCTTTGAAGTGAAAACTCCCTTCATGTACAGCCTTGGAAATAAAGAGTTTTTAGCTAAAAGAAAACACCTCCTCCCACATCACACACTTGTGCTTTTGGTCACATTTCTTCCATAAAAAGACATTGATTAAAAAAAAATTATCACTCTTTATCATTAGCATGATTGGTTCTAACAGGCTGGCAAGAAGTCTTCACCCCTTGGCCCTGTTCATCATCACTCACAGAAGACTTCATATGCAACCAATCTAATAGGGGCATCATTTGTTCTACATAGAAAAGGTAAAGTTGGTTGTTGTTTTGGGTTTGTTTTTTGGGATTTTTCCCCAAAAAAACATGCTGCACTTTTGTCTTCCTGCCATTCCTTTTATGTAAGTCATACACCTCAAATTCACTACCAATTACACTAGTGCAATGTATTTAATAGGGATGAACCTCTTAGAGTGAGCAAAAATATGGGGTGTCAGACACATTCTGCAACTCTTTATTTTCTACCACACAAGCTTAAGGAACTAAATCCAGGCACAAATTAGGGTCTGGTTCTGAATCACCCACTAAAGCAGCTTGTTGTGCATCGATGGTAGAGTCGGTTTTATTGCAGCAGGAACCTTTGTCACTACTTGTTCACGTAGGTATGAGGATCCTACTATGTGTAATGCACAAGTGGAGATGTTTAAAGTGTTCTGACAGGCCTCTGAGGACACACCATGTGTCCCCTGTGGCACATCAGAAACATGGCAGGGGCCAGAGCAGGAGCAGACATACCATGTTACCATGTGGAATCCCAGAACAGAAACAGTCTACCCTGAGATGTCACAGCTGCTGCCCTGGTCCCCACAGAAAGGAAAGTAAGTACTGCTACTCCATGCCCTTTCACTAAGAGCAGGCAGTATGGGGCAGTGGCAGCAATGGAAACTGGCTGCATGGCTGGGCATTAGCTGCTCAGAGAGAGGAATTCCACACTGGTATCAAATGGTAAAACAGAAAAATAGAAGGACATCTTTGCTCTTCCTGAGATAATAAAATTACCCAGAAAACTTGGAGCCATTTCTAAAATTATATTTCAGCCCTGTGTAATCTTAAAATTAATTAACTTCTCAGTTCCTTAGTTGCTCCTCTGTGTAAAACACTGGTTTATTGACATGTTAATTGGGGGGGGGAAGAAACTCTTAGATGTTCTATATTTTTGCAGCAAAGCAGGAAAAGTAAAGCAGAGGTCAGGCAGTAATTCAATGCAGCGGAGTCACAAACTAATATATTTTCCATACACGTTCACAGAACTCTGCTTAGATGACTGCTGCACACACAAGAAAAGCAAACCCAAATGAATGTCAACCAGAAATAGCCTTTTCCTGTACCTCATCTCCAGAAACACAGGGAGATCATTTCTAATGAAGCTTGCCCTTTCTCATGTGAAAAATTAATCTGCAGGCTAAATGAAAAAGTCTTTTTGCATCTCCCTCCCACCCACAGAATGTTAATAATTTTGCTTCAAATACAATTGGATCACTTCAAGCTGAAAACCTTTCATCCTTTCCCAAAGCTTGCATTTAGAGTTCTCCATCAATACCACTATCTACCTGTTTGATATGTTGCTGTAGCTAATTTGAAATCCACCAATGGGCAAAATTTCTTTAAACTATTAATCACTTATCGGTGATTTATCTTTCTTTAAGCTACGAGAGTATTTCTACCTTATTGGTTTCTACCAGACAATTTCTATCACCTCTGAGGGAGAAATCAAGAAATAACAAATGAATACTAAAATTACCAACATTGTTAGAAATACTAAACCATGTTTAGTTTGCTTTTGCCCATCTTATTTTGTGACTATGGAATAAACTGCCATACCTATAGTTCTGGTTTAACCCCAGCTGGCAACTAAGTACCACAGAGCCACTCACTCACTCTCCCCTGGTGGGATGCAGGAGAGGATCAGAAGAGCAAGACTGAAAGAAAGGCTGAGAGAAAGTCAGTTTAATAGGTAAAGCAAAAGCTGCACACACAAGCAGAGCAAGGCAAGGAGTTCACTCCCCATTACCCATGGGCAGGCAGGTGTTCAGCCGCCCTCAGGGCAGCGGGGCTCCATCACACCTAGCAGTGACTTGAGAAGATAAACACCATCCCTCTGAACATCACCCCCCACCCCAGCCTTCCTCCTTCTTCCCCCAGCTTTTTATGCTGAGCATGACGTCATATGGAACGGGACATCCCATTGGTCAGCTGGGCTCAGCTGTCCCGGCCGTGTCCGGGCCCGACTCCTTGTGCACCCCCAGCTACTCGCTGGTGAGGGGCAGAAAAGGCCTCGACTCTGTGTAAGCCCTGCTCAGCAGGGACAAAAACATCCCTGTGTTATCAGCACTGTTCTCAGCACAAATCCAAAACATACTCCCAGATCTGCTACTGCCAAGAAAATTAACTCTACCCCAGGCAAAACCAGCACACCTGGATACTGAAATTTTATTTGAGCACCGAACACGTATGACTAAGATTGGCAACTACACATTATGGTTAAACAACTTCCATTAGATGAAGCTAGTGGTCTCCTGGTTCCTTTATTAACTTTGGGTGTTTCCACCAGCAGCCACAGAGGTTCTGCTGAAAATACTATTAAAAAAAAGAAATAGAAACAGGTCATAAAAATAGTTACCATATGGTAGAGAATATGCAGAATCCATTTAAGCATCTTAGAGCATTCCTGCACTGAACATTTTGAGCAGGAACCTAAAACAAGCATATGTTATCCTAGTCTATAAACTTACATATTAGGGCACTGCAGATCCTCTCCCCAGGGAAATGCTGTGACCTTGCACCAGAAAACATCTAACCCCTGTGCTCTTTCAAACTTCATTGCCCATCGATGTGTCACCAGAATCTGGTGACAAACACTGCTCAGACATGCACACACATCGTGATTCACGTCTTGGCCAGGTCAAGTGAGAGGCCTGTATGCTCTTAGAGTTGAATCACATCTATCCAACCTAGTCTTAGACATGAGTCACGATGTGTGTGCATGTCTGAGCTCTGTTTGTCGTGAGATTCTGGTGAGACATCGATGGCCAATGAAGCTAACAGACCTGCAGTGTGTGGGCACCTCTGCTCTGCAGGGCCTTACCAGCCACAATCTTCTGACTCGAATGCAGCTGCTGCTGACCTTCAGAGTGATGTACACCCTATGATTTATCTCCCCTGCATATCAGGATATGGCTAATGCTAGAATGTGTTTTTTTTCCCACTGCTCAATCTGTCAACTAACTCTCCAAAATAGTGAAAAGCAGTATTTATTTGGCAGTTACTTGGCTGGGGGAAGGGGATTTGAGAAAACATCATCTGAGAGCTACAGAGGGTTAAAAGTAGGGTAATATTAAAGAAGCATATACTCAACACACCCTTAATCCAAGGCTAGAGTTATATCAGAGATGTGCTTCTCTCTTACTTCTAGCGGATCATTTCCAGCTCATCTTTCATGTCATCTTGTACACTTGTAGTGGCAGGAGTCCCCTTAAAGCACAGTTAAACACAGATGGCAGGGCTCCAGCCTCAGATGTAGGAGTCTGAGATCTAACATAAAAGTAAACTTTGCAGTACCCTAAAGCAGAGCTGTGAAAACGTGTTTGTATTTAGTTTGAGAGGCAATGCCACTCCAAATCAGGAGGCAGGAACAGACAACACGATCGTACAGTGAAGCAACAAGTCCTTCCCTACACGATTTAGCTCTGTGTTTAACCCCAGTAACACCAACTGCAACTTTCTCAGCATCCATCAGTTAGAAGATAACAATTCACATATCTAACATTCAAATTTTAAAGTAAGAAACTTCCAGTTTTCTTTGTAAGGACATTCATTATCAAAAGAATAACTCAATGTTTCCAGAAGCAATTAGAAAAAAAATAATCAGAGTACACTATCTAAATATACAAAACCTAGATGAGAAGAGTTATTTGACTGCAAAAGGAAAAGCCATAATGAATTTCTTCTCTTTTTTTTTTTCTGGGCAAAACAATTCCTTCAATTTAAATAAAACACTAAAACATTGTCCTATTATGGAAAATTGTATTAGGTTCCTACACAGGGCTCCCTCTACAAATCTGCAGACAATAAGATTTCCATCTGCTTTTATTATTATATTACTAAAAAACATACACAAACAACTTCACAAGTGAGGACAAAATGTGCTTACATTGAGGGCTTGCTATTTACAATGGGCAGTAAGCAGAGGAGTCACCAGCTCGCTGCCTGCGTGTCGTACTAGATACCGCCCAAGAAAGGAGAAGAGTGAACGAGGAAATGTTTGCAATCCATTACAGAAAAGATTTGACACTGATGATATTTACAGGGTTGTATCACATCAAACAGCAGTAGAGTGTTTCAAAGTGAGAGTTTGTTATATACAAAGGAATTTCAGCAGAGCAGTTGAAGTGATCTCTGTCTCCCTCTGCTCTCTTACCAATATGTGCCTGGATGAGCAGCACAAGTTTGTCTCCTGGGAGATTTCCTTGCTAATAAGAGGGAGGAATTTAGGGTGGATTTTGTTGGTTTGTTTTTTGTTTTTTTTTAAAGAGGGCTCAGAAATAACATCAGCAAATCTAAGAGCTGTTACAGGGAAATTCATATCCTGGGTCAGAGCTTACTTAAGAACCACATCGGTTGTTCAGCACATACCCAGTTTACCAGAATACTATTTCAACTTATTTCAACTACAGAAAACTCTGCAAGATTTCTATTTTCCAAGTGTGATATACCTGGTCTTGTATTTTCAACAATAAATGGCAGCAATATGTAAACAATCAACACAAATTGGGAATTTGGTCAGAGGACCTTGCTCTGTGAGATGGAAAATATCAAGCTATGAACACAATATAGATTTAATGTTTTTAAAATTATGTCTCTTAAATTGTGAGAGCAAACAGTTCATTCTTATTGTCACAGAGCCCTTCACACCCTAATTTAGTAAAGAATTACCTTAAACATGGTCTACTCTGCAGACACAATGATGATCTCATGACCACCTCATTTGCACTTATGGTTAATTCTGGTGGGTTGAGAACGTACCAGTTACACTGCTGCTAATTCATTCTTCCTGTTCAACTGGCCTGTAGATCAGCTTCACCAGTATTCTGCTAGACAACAGAAAAGCAACAATATCTGGCAACTGAAGAAATGTTAAATGACTGGTAGAAATATACCAACTCCAAAATAACCCAAGGTCTGGCTCCTGTTCAGTTGTCAAATGAAGTGTTATCTTAATTACAGGGTTTGGGCTTTTCTCCGAGCATAGAAAGATTTTTATTTTTTTTTCCTTTCTCCTTTTTCTGTATAGCTCCTCAATCCCAACTGCTACAGGATTACCTTTTCATATCTTAATACTCCAGGCAACACAGAAAAAGGAATACAGAAAGGATGATTTCTGGAGGTAAACAACATAATGAGTTCCAATTCCACGAGTAATACGGAAAACGCTCCTACAAACTGAGAACACTGGTGTTCTCTTCCCTGTATGCATCATTGCAGTTTATGTAACTGCCAAATTTGTTAATTAAAATCAGTCCTTAACAACATTTGGGAAGTAAAATATTGTAGACTCTCGTGTTTCATTAATGAAATACGACACGGCGCTGATGCAGGTGTTTAACTCCCATCTCCCCCGTCTCAGGCGGTTACACCAGCTTTGTGTCGCTGCCATCTTGGTAGTACCTGCAGACACTCTCAAGATTCCCTCCCACCAATGTTCAAAGCTCAATGGGAGTGTAAGGGAGGGATTTTCAAAACAGTGATAGGTACATGTGAAGATTTCAAACACACCTTCTGTGCTTACTTACAACCTAAACTGAAAGGTTTAGGAGAGAACATGTGCTCCATTCGCTCAGCTTTGGGTTTTGTGAAAAAAATCCTACTTCCAGTTCTCTCACAGCTCTGCTGTGAGACTTCAAGGTTCCTACTCCTCTATCTCTTTAGTTTATTTGAAGATACAATTTTGTGTATCCTTCAGGATGGGGTATCTCCAGAAGCAGTAACTCAAACCCATCCTTAGCAGGGCAAAATGCATTGCTACATGTGAATTCTTTCAGCCTAACCTGTGTCACTGTCATAAAGCCCACCACAGAACTAAGCTCTCCTATGGTCTCTAAAGCACCCTGGGGATCCCCACTGGGGATGGGGTGGGAGAAAGGAAGGACTGAAATGAGCAAAACAGACTTCTCAATACAGAAAGATTAAAGGGAGACCCAGGGACAGTGAGTTAGTCATGACTGAAAAAAGTAATTAAAAAAATCATTCTAATATTTTATTCCATAAACCATGGAACTACAAATCCCAAAAAGTATTACCATGATATCACATGCAACATGCCAAACCCACTTCATGTCAATTAAGAACAAACCAATTTTTACTTCCTGCTTAAAAATGGAAAAAATTCCAGAAAAACTGGTCGTATAAGACAAACAATGAGGATTTATGGATGAACTTTAAGCTCTGGTTTAGAAAGAGCATCACAATTTAATGATTTCAAGTGATGAAGAACTTTGTTAATTTGTTCATAGAGTCAATGTTAAAGATTTGGGTCTTATTTCCTACATGAATTTGTCCAGCTATTGAATCTTTTATTGCTGCCATTTGCTGGATTAAAGCATCCCAAAGGAATTTTCTTGTTTGAGAACATCAGGAATAACTGGAAGATGATCACAAGAATATCTCAGCTCAGCTTTCTTTTTGAGCAGAGCACATACTATGGAAATGTGGTAAAGTTTATCCTCCCTTTGAAATACCAGTTAATTCGATCAGCAGAAGAGACAGTCAGTGATTTCCCACATGCTATACACATCACCAATACCAGCAGCACTGACTGTTCAATCAATAATGAATTACCTGTTCAGTCTAAATACCTACCCTACACAAACATCTGAGTAATAACTGCTCCACTAATGCTCACATCACACTGCTTAATCCACGTCTCCACAATACATGTCTTTCTAGTAAAGAATCTTGGTTCTATACAAAATACATAATACATAGTCATGGTTACAGCACCTAGATTGGTGATAAACATCAAGTTCTGTCTGGAAAAGTTCACAAAAACTGGAGCACAGGTCAGTTGAAAAGGAAAAATAACAGCAATAAGAAGAATGAGCTCCTTGCATGCTGCTGCCTTTCTGTGCATGGCATCTGAGCACCACTTATTTCTGTCTTCTCGTGCCTCGGACAAGCACACCTAAATCATGACTTTTAGGAAAGCCATAGTGCTTTAAGACAGCTCCAACTTTAATAGAGGACATCTCCCTCATCCTAAAGACACTGACATACTACTATGCAATGCTGATACTCTACTGAGCTCTTTAAAGTCATGTCATATGATGTAAAATGATTTTGCCAAACCACATGGCACATCACCCGTAATGCACTGCAGTGTCCTTTTGCAAAATGCTACATTTTTAATATGTCCACAGGCACAAAGAAAGCAAATTATTTTACCTGAGGGACAACAGGCTCTGAGCTCCACTGCCAGAATTGTAAGCAGTCATGCACACATGTGAAATGTATTTTTCCTGTTTCTCCCTTCTTGGGGGTAAAAGAGTAAGTTAATAAAAAATGCCAGCTTCTACAGCCTGCAAAAATTTTGTTTTCAAACTTCAATTCATGTTAGCTTTTCCATTCTGGAAGTCAGGACTCCCCATCACGTGGGGTTAAGCACTGTCCAAGCACATCACGTTGCATGGCAGTACGTAAACCAGCCAGGAAATGCAAAGCAAATGTCACCTCACACTGCTGGCCTCAAAAGCTGTGCTTTATTTCAGGTGGGAAGCTCAGACTATGAGTTTAACAGCCTGATTCATTCAATCAGAGGCAGGCTTAATACCTCTAGTACCTGAAAATACTCTAAGAATTTTCCTCTAAGGAAATAGCCTTAATCTCCGTTGTAAGGCATGACGTGCCCCGTGCAATGACACCGACCCGCAGCTCTCCTCCTCTCTCCACACCAGGCCCCAGCCCACGCTGGAGCATTAGAAGGGGACATGGTAAACAGGCTGGCTGAGATTATAAGGAAGAGGCATTCTCAGGGACCAGCCTGCAGGTATGGACAGGTACCAAACCCAGCAGCAGCAGGCTGTGCAGGGCTGACCTCAGGGAGACTCTCCTCGCTGTAAATTACTCCTTGTTTCGTGGCAGAACACAGCCCCTTCCCTGACAAAGCAGGTTAGCAACCAACCCTTTCATCTCTGTTCATACAGATCTCATATCAAACATAAAGAAATGAAAGAGAAGAAAGCCACACAGATACACTGAGGGATCTCTGTCCTTTTATGAACATTCTCTAAGACTCCAATAGCATCCAAGTGTACTGTGGTTCCTTCTGACTATGAAATGTTTTCCACAATCTAGTACATGAGAAAAGGCACACTAAATTTTGTAAGGTGATCAGTTTAAAACCTCATCTTAAAATCTTACTCTCACAGCTTCTAATAAGTTATTACAACACATTATGTTGCCTTCAACACAATGCTGCATTTTACCACGTGAAAATACAGTGTGCTTAGGACTGACACTGTACTGGTACTCAAAGCTTCAATAACTTTACAGTTTATTTGCTTAATGCTAAAATCAATAAAATAATCCATCTTCAGGCTGAGATTGTTAAAACAGAAAATAGAGGTTTCTATAGATTTTTTGCAAGTAATCCCTATGTAACCAAATACATATACAGTCCAATGTGAGCATACCCATCAGGACTTGGACAGACTATGGCTAAACAATAGCAAAACCTAAAGCAGAACTTAGAGGCATGAAACCAAAAAGCTGAGGAAATACTGCTAAACACCTCTCTGCAGCAAAATGTGGCCAGAATTCATCCTCAGGCTTTGTACCTAGTCTGACCTCTGCAGAGGAAAATCTGGTACACAAGGTCAATAAAGGCTTTCACTCCAGCAAAAATTAATTTTACAGATCAGAAATGGCAAGAGGAAAAGAATGGCCTGGTAGAGGAAAAATTATACACTCTTGCAGTTGAAAAAGAAATGAACAATTTAGATTATTTAAAAAAAAAATGCTCTTTTTACCCTTAACTTCAATTGAAATGCATTTTGTGTCCTCCCTTCATACTTGGAAGGCACCCCAAATGCTTTGAAGTTCATCAGCTAATGAGAAAGTCCATATAGCTCAGACAACTGCTGCATACTTAGCAGCTCTTAAAAAGGAAAACCATTAATAAACCTAAAGGGTTGGTTATCCAGACACAAATACAAAGTCATTTACTAGTTCTGCTGCTGACATGACTCACTGGACTCTGAGCACAGGGTTTAAATCTGACATGGAAAGGTATTACAGGAGTCTTTGTTTTGATTCACCACAGCAATGAACATGATACATCTACAGCAAATCCAGAGCTATGGCTTTTAGCAAAGGTTTGTAATCTTGGGTTCAGACATGTGCAATTACTGCCCTATCTGAATGTTTTAGGGATATCAGCAGGACTCTACAGCCTGAATAAGGAGTGCACTTCTTAAACCATCTACCAATGTTTTAATAAAAAGAAAGCCATAATTTCCATATTATATTCCTAGTCTTACAGAGGATTTGACCTTCTACTGAACACCATAGGCTTTGACAAAACCCCATGCCTAAAAATGAGTAAAAGCAGCGTTTTCTACTGATACTGAAGCACACTGTGGATAATACCTGTGCCTGGGAATGTGCTCATGACCTGTAAACCAGTAACTCCCCATAACTCTGAATTTCATTTTCCAATCTGAAAGTACAACCCTTCCCCCATATTTTCACCACCAGATTGTCCTAGTAAATGAATTTGTTTGGATCACCTGAGGGGAAGGGAAGGTGTAACATAAAGTTTTGTGACACATACCCTCATGAAGTACCTGCTGTCAGCATAAACTCCAACACTTACATTTTCACTGTTTGTGGTTTTTGGGTCCTAATTAGTAGTTGAATTTTTTAAGAGGAAAATAATTTAAAAGAAACAGACCTCTCAGAGACAAGGGCAACAATTAACCTCAAAATGCCTGCTTTTTCTTCAGCATAAACTGAAGCATAATTATGCAAGTGATGTTTCTACTATACCATTTCATTATCAGTGTGCCAGCACAGGTTTCAATTCCTGGGAATGGAGGTACCCTATTAAATCTAGACTGGGTCAGTATGAAAGGTCTGAAGTTGCCCAGTAATTGCAAATATAAAGAACTCAAAATCAAAAATGAAAAAGGAGTATTTATAGATATGCATTTTTCCTAAATACCTGAGGTTATCTGGAAAGAAAGGCTGGCAGAACTACCCCAAAACTCATCTACAGGGTGCAATTTCTTTCTGATAACTTTAGGGTGTCTTTCTGCTTCCTAAGATCTGAAGTCTGTAGACCATGTCAAAGGAATGTTAAAATAAGGTACTAAAATCAAACACATTAAAGGACAAGGAAGGGACTGAGATAAACAAGTCACTGATGTCAACAGTCTGTCACCTACATTCAGAGTGCCTACACAGCATAGAGACACAGAGCTAAGATGACACTCAAACAGCAATGAGAAGAAGCACAGAAGCCACCTCCATTCACACATTCATCTGAACCTTCTGGGGTTCAACAAGGACAAGTGCTGAGTCTTGCATTTTGGTCACAAGGACCCAGGCAGCGCTACAGGCTGGGGCAGAGTGGCTGGAGAGCTCCTGGAGGAGAAGTACCTGGGGGTGTTAGTTGACAGTGGCTGAACATGAGCCAGCAGTGTGCCCAGGTGGCCAAGGAGGCAACAGGCTTGTATCAGGAATGGTGTGGCCAGCAGGAGTAAGGAAAGGATTGTCCCAATGTCCTCAGCTCTGTGAGGCTGCACCTGGAGTGCTGGGTGCAGGTTTGGGCCCCTCACAAGTCCTACAAGGAGCAGCTGAGGGAGCTCTGGGGCTTTTGAGTCTGGAGAAAAGGAGGCTGAGAGGGGACATTATCACACTCTACAAGTACCTGCAAGGAGGGTGCAGAGAGGTGGGGTCAGTCTCTTCTCGCAGGTAACAAGTGATAGGACCAGAGGAAAAGTTCACAAAATGCCCGAGAGGAGACTGAGGTTGGACACCAGGAACTGAGAGCGTTACCAGGCATTGGAACAGGCTGCCCAGGGCAGTGGTGGAGTCACCATCCCTGGAGGGATGTAAGAGGTGTATAGAAGATGTGCTGAAGGACATGATCTAGAGGTGGACTAGGCAAGGTCAGGCTGTGGTTGGACTCTGTGATCTTAAAGGTCTCTTCCAACCCAAAATGAATCTGTGATTGTATGATTCTGTTGAGAAGCTGTTCAAGCCTTGTGTTTAGGTTGTCAAGGGACACAAATATTGATTCATACATAAATACATATTCTTTTTAGTGTGATATAAATGTATATGCATGAGGGTGAGTATACATACACACACACTTACATATGTATTAATTGATACCCAAAAGTAACCTTGATAAAATGTATCTGATGCTGCTGTTTCGTTGTGGACAGGTGAGCAGAGAGCAGTGAAGACCTACCCAGGATTAAAGCTGGTACTGCAGAGGACAGAGCCCTTCCTTCCTGAGACATACATGAGCCTGGTTAGAAGGGGTATATTGGTGGTTCCCCAGAGTGCTCTGAGACAACAGCAGTAAAATCATACTTTCAGTAACTGGTATATGTATCACTGATGAGGTGTCAAATGTATATGCAACTTGTGGCATTTTAAGCCTTCCAGATAGAACTGGAATGTGATTAGATCTGACATTTCCAAAACACCACTCCTCCTGTCTCCCAGGTAAAGTATGTTAAACAACACAGAAAATATACTGAAAAATTAGCTTTTCACTAAAAAAAAACCTAAAAATAAATCTTTAGTGTTTTCAAAATAACTTCAAATTCTCTCCTTTGACTATGAGTTATTTACCTTAATATTACAGTACTGTCTAAGAATTAGGTACTGCTTGAACAACTGAGGGAGTGAATCCTATCTTGCTTGCATTTTCAAATTGTCTTCTTATTTTTATGCTCAGGACTGGTATGTGCTTTCTCAGAATGTAAAATGCTGCTAAGAGCACTAACCCATGACAACAAAATGCAAAGTAAACTGTAGGATTTTTAAAAACAAAATCTGTAGGACTTCTGAAATCCTTCTTGGCTATTTTACTGATTTTTTTCCAAGCTTATCACCTCATCACTTTGCATGTTAAACATGTAATTAAAGTCATTGCATTCCACAGATGCCACCGTGTAAAATAACTACAGTAAAAGGGGAGGAGAAAACAAGGAAATGTGATTTTACACACACAAATAAATAGATGGCAAACATGACCATGAAAGTAGATAAGCAGAGAGCAAAAGCACAGGGAATAAAAAGTAAAGAACACCATCTGGGTATTCTGGATGGCATGAATGTTCTGTCCCCTTCCTCCAGCTGGCCAGGGGCTGGGACACAGCACAGCTAACACTGTTAATGAGTTGGAGAAGCTTAGCCAGCTCTGTGCTGCCCAGCAATCTGCATGTTGGCTGCAGCAGGAATGAGGACATCAGCACTTTATGTGGGAAAAATGCAGTTTCTGAGAATCAAGATCCCTTTCCTATTCATTTCAATCAGCATCAGATCAAGCCCTCAAGTTAACTGGCTGAGCATCCTCCATCATTTTGAGTTAGCTTCTCTTTAGATTGGTCACTTCTTTTAAGCACTAACTTCATAAAGGAGAAGACTGAAGGAAAACACAATAACTTTCCATATTTGCTGCTGCAAAGACAAAGTCAACAAACAATTCTTTGTGTCCATTAAGTACACAGTTGGCATAAGGGGATTAAAGTAGAGCAAGGTGAATTTATTCTGGATTTTGCTACATATTCTAATAATTAGAGCAGTGAACATCTATGATCATCATTGCAAGTTTTCAAGACCAGGGCAGAGAACTTCAGTGCAAATGCTTTAGATACAGTCAATTCTGATTCAGGAAAGGATTTTGGGATGGTTGGAATAAGACAAGCTCTCAGAATCCCTCCTGGCTCAATTTCTTGTGACTGTAACTGCCTGGGGTAAAAAAAAATAGATGGATATTTTGTGATTCAACTAGAATTTCTCTAGCATAACACAACACACAGAGACAGCCACATATGGATGAGAGTTTCAGCACTTTTTGCTTTAAGTTGTGATGTAGCTGGCTATCTTCACCCTTCAGTAATATTTTTCTGTTCTGCTTCTTAATTATCTCTCAGAATAATCAGCATGTCATGGCTTGCAGTCCTTCCTCAGTTGTAAACACTGCTAATTTGTTTCAGAAAAAGACAGCAAGTTCAAATTTTGCAAGAATCTGAGAACTATGATGACTGCCTCCAGAGAAAAACAGCAGCAGAGGTTGTAGAGGTATTTTATCTGCAATGATTTATAAAGTTTAAAATTTGTCACAGACAGACTGTTAACATTCTAAACATATTAACCTACTCCCAGATAGACTATGACACTGCAGGAGCATTTTGCAAGTCAGGAACGGTGCAAAGATGTTACTGCATTCAAAGAAAACTCTTCATTTGGTTTTCTGTACCATCCATGGACCCAGGAATCATGGCCTACTATTTCCATAGCCACATCCCAGAGAAGAGGAAACAGAGACCTTCGACCTCACAGAATCACAGAATGTCAGGAGTTGGAAGGGACCTCGAAAGATCATCCAGTCCAACCCCCTGCCAGAGCAGGGTCACCTCAAATAAATCACACAGGAACATGGCCAGATTGGTCTGGAATGTCTCCAGAGAAGGAGACTCCTCAACCTCTCTGGGCAGCCTGTTCCAGTGATCTGTCACCCTCACAGGGAAAAAGTTCCTCCTTGTATTAAGGTGGAACTTTCTATGTTCCAGCTTGGAACAATTGCTCCTTGTCCTGTCACTGGCCATCACTGAGAAGAGCCTGGATCCATCCTCCTGACACTGACTGAGGGGCTCAGATACTCAATACTCAACCTGTCTGGACCAAGACCAAGCTGGTTCAGAAATGGAAAGAGAAAATATTTATTTCCTGTTGTAGTACATGACAGTTCACAATAGACAGGTGGTAGTCAAGAAGAGCTTCCTTTCCAACACTGAACTACATATTATAGAATTTGTACCATTTGTACCTGTCACATTTTCTTGTGTTCAGCTATAGCTTCATAAAATATATTCATGTGACATGAATGTGCCAAAAGATTACTTCTGAGAAGTGTGTGACTGCATTAAATATTCATGAAATATAAGGTGCAGGTATAACTCAACCCATAGCTTTTCCCAGAGAGAATTCAAGAAATAATGCAAAATGATATGTCAATTCATAATGACCAGACACAATAACTCCAATTATAGTAGCATACAATTGCCACAATTTAAAATGTATTTGGTGCCAGGTGCAGTTGAAATGCTTTTAAGAAAGTCAGTTCAACACAAATGTTAATATGCAAGATACGTTGGCACCCTCTAACCAACTTCCAGTTTGAGAGTTAGAGGGCAAAGAGAGGTTAAGGCAAATTCCAAGCTGTCAGGGAATATCTGACAAATAATAAAGAGCAAAACTCTGCAGCCCATTTTAATTTGACATTAATGAGGGTTTCTGCCTTAAAAAGGACCGAGAAAACTATGAAAACAAACCCAAAAACTGGGGGTTGAAGCAGCAAGACATTTAAGAGTAGATTCAGAGAATGTAGCAGGTATTTAGCTATTGTACTACCAATTAGTATTTATAGTGAGATAGCCTAGAGCCTTATAAATGCATGAACAATGAGGCACCTTTAAACAAAAAGAAGCATTTCATTAAAAGCCCAGTACTGTGTGGAGATCTCCTAAACTAGACAAAAAGATATGCTGAGATGAGGGGAAGAACTTTAGGTTTCAAGATGTTCCAAAGCTTTTTAAGGTTGAGACCATCAAATTCAAACATGTGTGTTTCATGATGTCGCTGGTTTACTTTAAAGTAAAAAACTAGCAATGATAAATCTACAGAAAACCATGGAGAACCCTTAACAGCTGAAGAATAATCTCACTTTGGTGTTACAGGGAATAAAGAAATAGGTGTTGTTTGGTTAGACTAAGGTACAACAGCCAATGTCCTTTTGCTTCCCTCAGCTTGTTTTGATCCTTTTCATGTGATCTCAAGTCAAAAATCTGACAGTTTAGAGACATAATTAGCTTGGTTTTCCTATTCATTGGCCATTCCTTTCCCAAAGTCATGATGTTTCCACTATTATCCAATGTAGAGGTCATTAGTAGAAGTAAGAAGATTCTAAGCACTGGATAAATACTCTCCTGAGAAGCATTTTACAAGTTTCTTTTTCAGCTATTTTTCATTTAATTCCTCTTTGCTAACAAACCTACAGAACACACTCCCTTTCAGAACAACAGAATTAGTTGTCTGGTGGCAACTGACCATGGCATTTTACCATAAGAGGTTCCACTATTACCTACACAACTTAGAAAATCCTGGAACCTGGAATCAGGTCAGGTCCTTTGGATTTAAGCGTTTATTAAGGAAAAAAAGAATAATCCCACTCAACACTTGAAGTACAAAGGAAAGCTTGAAAGTGACAAGTCATCCAGCAAGCAAAGGTTCTACCAACATAATGTCCTAATTTAAAAAAAAAAAAATCTGATACCTTCTGAATGTCTCAGTTTGACACAGCCAAAAAAAATATCAAAAAATTAAAAAAGGTCTTGTTTAGCATTTACCATCAGCAGTATAATCCTTCACAGAGATTACTCTTTCTCTTGTACTACAATATAGTAATTTATTTTTTATATACATATATTTTCCTTAAGATAAATCCTTGAGCTTCTCAACAAGGGCTTTTCTCTCTATGAAATGTATTAAGACTCCAATATATGCACACAGTCAGGTGCTCATCATAGGGACCTAGGAGATGGCCAGATATAGCTTTAGCTGATATCATCAGCAATTTTAGTGTCCAGCTAATTAATACCTCATCTGTATCTGTCAAGCACTGCATCTCTGTCACTGAATAATGATCTTGCCATTTATAAAGGATGAGAATAAGTCTTTATCAATGCAAAGGAAGACCATATAATTCCAAGCTTGAAAACAAAGCTGGGTTTCACAAACTTTTAGGGACTGTTCCATACTTTAAAAAAAAAAGCCCAAACCCAAAACACTAGAAATACATGTGATCTGGTTTGAATTTGTAAGAGGAAAAACATTCCTTAGAAATCTCCTTTGATTTTGCCATCATCACTGGCTGCTAACTGGAAAAAGGTCAGTAAAGCTCCAAGCCTTATTTACTTTCAACAGAAATTATTTGCAATCATTTTTGTAGTCTGTAACTTTCTGTTTGGGGTCTAAATGCTTCTAGCTTAAAAAGTATCTATTCCTTTGATAACAAATGTTTATCCTGTAACTGTTAGGATCTATTGACTCATTACCAGTGCCTCTGGGCCCAACTGGTACCCTACATATACCAGATGCAAAACAGTGCAGTTACAATGGCACCATTTTTACTTTCAATGAATACATTGTTTCTGTAACTCTCACCTACATAATACCCCATAACCAATAATCCCCATGCATCTTCCCTACTGGGAAAGATTATTATTCATATTTCAAAACAAAGTCACCTAGAGAAGATGCAACTAGATCCAAAGACATGTTCTAAGCATACACAATTAGGTCTTTCTCACCCATTTCATGCTTTCATTATGTTATCTCAGAAAAGAGTTGAGGCGACTTCATCACCTCATATCTATTGGCCCACTCCATTAAATATCTTCTCTTGATTTTGTTTATAAATAGCATGAGCTTTATAGACTCTAGATGTTATTCTTTTAAGCTCAAAAAGTGCTTCTGGGTTGTTACTTTAAGCCAGCACAGTCTCAAGATGTCACTGGCACGATGCCATCAGAGGTATTCAAACCTCCCATGAGCTGCTTTGGCACATGTACAGTATGCAGTGGTTTTGTTCGATAAGTTCTCCTTAGCTCAAAAATGTAAAAATGAGGTGCTTTAGAGTATTATAATTTACAAAAAAGGCTCTAAGAAGCTAATCCAAATAACTTCAGGATTATAAAATTTATCTCTCCCAACGTTGAAGTGGTAAAATGAGCAATAGCCTATAAAGTAATAGTAGGGTTGGAATCCATTCATTCTCTGATGACCTTCTCCTGGCATTGAACTTCACTTGGCACTGAAATGCAGAAGTGTACCAACAGTGCTTACTGATGAAACACAGAATGAAAGCACCCTGATTGTTGGAATATCTTCTACCTCATACAAATGTTCTGCATAGCTGATACCTCATGAATCCTTTCGTTGCTTCTCTGCTAGTGGCAAATACTAATTGTTAATAATTCAAGCAGCTTTTTTTACTGCCTTAAAACTCTCTTTATAGCTTGCTTAAAGCTTAAAGAATGATCATGATCCTGATATTCCACAGCCATTAAGTTGTTAATATCCAAAAAAATAATTTAGAACTACAGAACTCATTTTTACTTGCTACACTATTATAACAGGTAACAAATTATGCCTTGCAAAACATCATCTATTTTGTAGCCTACTGTACCTGAAATAGTCTTATATTAAAAAATTTAACTCATTCAAAATAAAATGTAAGTGGTCCATGCTCATTTACTGCCTAGCATAATTAGATTTCCTTTTCTTTTAGTTCAATTACATTTTCAACATGTTTGTTTTCTTTCACTGATAAAATGAAATAGAAATAATGATCACCTAACATTTTAGCCAGAGGGTTCTTTTAATGGTTACAAGATGAAGAGCCCACGGACAACACAAAAATAAAGAGAAAAGATGGCTTTCTGTACTACCATGAAATATGACAACTATGAATGTGTTTTAAAAAAAGCTAAGGCAGATTGGTAAAACAAGTTGTATTTGAAGTTATGCGAGTGTGTGTTCTACTAGGAACATCTTTACTGTCTTCAGGAATTGAAAACATTATCATGAGCTTTGAAAATGAAGAAAACAAACAGTGTTGAACAGGATATTCTTAATCTCTGAAGGCTGTCCTTGGTAGCCATTAATTCAGTTGGGTCTACCAGGACCTGTTTCCAGATTCTGAGCTAAATCAGGTTCACAACACAGTTCACTGTATCCAAGGGAACCACAGAAGGGATTTACTTGTCATTTACTCTTTGTTATATTTGGATAACATGTATGTTTACTAATTTGAAATGCTGTATCCCTCAGTTTGTAATTTTAGCACACTGCACTCTACTGCCTTTGAGTTATGTAAAGATAAGTTATCCCCAACTGTTTACCAGTTGCTTAGGCAGTCAATGAAGAGCAAAAGACAAGAGTCTTGCTCACAATGTTGGCTTTTGTCACTTATTTTCTCTCTTTCTGAATAGAAAACAGCCTTGTGAGTAGTGAATACTTGAAGTTTTCAGTATTGTGCTCATTTTATCTTCATGTCAGTTTATAATTTGTTTGCTGGTCCTTCTCTGTCATATAGTAACTATGAGAACTATAAAACTAGGTGCTACTTTTAGCATGGAGAGTGTCTACTAATGCTGATAGAGTCAAATGGAAATGGTCAGTATCATAGAGAGGGCAAATGTAATTCCCAAAATCTGAATAATTATCTGTAAAGTTAATGCATTAGCATAAATTATTTTTCTTTTAATGATACCTCTGAGAAATTAAAAGTTTTATAACTTCAGTGATTTTCAGAGACAGCTGTGCTTGTGTTCTTACCATTCTATGAACAGTATTAATCAACATAATTTTTGATGAAAATATAACCCAGGAGACAATTTAAATATTTCTGTCCTGTTTGATATATATCTATAGAAAAATCCACTTCTCAAATACATATCTGAGAAGGAAATCAGAGGTTGCTCTAAGCAAACACTACTGCTTCTGAAAAATCACATCTGAGTGACATGGGCAGGGAGATCCTCTCTCCACCAGTAGCTGTCCAACCTTACCAGCCACAGCTGAAACTGACCTGCATCCTGAGGGCTACTAATATTACTAATATTACTAATATTACTAATATTACTTCTTATCCTATTTCTTTCCTACATTTCTTCTGTACATGCTGATTCCTCCCACCCTCACTGATTCCCACCAGCTTATGGTGCCCCTTCTGGTATTCTAATCTCTTCTTCTTAGCCCCTGAGGATCAGGAAGCACTTCTTGGTATAACCATCCATATCACAGGCCTAGCAATTAGCTACGTCTGTCATCACTTTTGAAGTAAGAATGGTTGGTTTAACTGCAGGTCTTGCTTCTCTGTTTCTGTAACACTTTGTTCACCTACATCAGAAATGTTTGAGGTAGAAACTAGAAGGACAAGAAGCTTTGAATAAAAAACTATGGATGTGATATGTAATTTTCTGGGTTGTTTGGAAAATTTGATCTTGGAAGCTTATTTTTACAGGATTAGTCACCCTACTTTTGTGCAAAAGTGCCCTACCATGGTCACATCTGATGATCTCAACTATATCATTAAAAATTTGGAACAAAAAAGTGAACCATTTTTCTGATGAGTTAAAAAAGAGACAACCATAATATCTCCAAGGTAAATATTTTTTCCTCTAAAAATCTATTTCAAAAATTAGTCAAAAGACCCTTCCTAGCTTTTGATCTGCTCAGTCTGTGCTTGGGTTTTCTATAGCTATGGCCAAGCTTTCAGCTTTTGAAAACTGCCCATATGCTGCTGTGTTAATTCTGCTATAGTTATGCTAATGGGAAGGTTTCCTTCTGTGCACATTTCCTCACCTGTAAAAAAGGAAACTTTTACTCAGAGCTGACTTTGGGCTGTACAATTAACACAGAGAACTATACAGAGAGGTAGATGCAGAAGCATATAGTCCACACACTTGTTACTGCATTCTGGATATCTGTAAACCTGCCACCACACTGGCATTCACTCTCTGACTAACCACTTTGTAAGCCAACAATCTATACTGTAAGTAGCAGTAACTGTGGCTGGGTTACAAAACCATAGTTAACCTTCAGAATGAGGTCCCAAGTTCAGGAGGTATAAAGCAACATGAAGTAAATCCAGAACAACCTGCAAAGACATCCTCACCTATCTCATACAGCAGGTGAAGATGCAACTGAAGGGGTCCTTTTTCTCCAAGAAACTATCCTCCTGGAGCCTAACAGAGATTTATATAAAACTGAGAGTTTGGTGAAGCTATCTATTCTATTTGATAAGATGATAAATAAAACCAAAATATCTTTATCTAAGATGCTAAAGGGGCTGGAGCACCTTTCCTACGAGGACAGGCTGAGAGAGTTGGGGCTGTTCAGCCTGGAGAAGAGGAGGCTCCGGGGAGACCTTCTAGCGCTCTGCCAGGACCTCAAGGGGGCCTACAAGAAAGATGGGGAGAGGCTGTTCAGTAGGGCCTGTTGTGACAGGACAAGGGGTGATGGGTTTAAAATAGAGGGAGGGAGATTTAGATTGGAGATGAGGAAAAAGTTCTTTGCTGTGAGAGTGGTGGAGCACTGGAACAGGTTGCCCAGAGAGGTGGTGGATGCCCCTGGATCCCTGGAGACGTTCAAGGCCAGGTTGGATGAGGCCCTGAGCAACCTGATGTAGTTGGGGGTGTCCCTGCTTCTTGCAGGGGGGTTGGACTGGATGACCTCTGGGAGTCCCTTCCAACTCTAATCATTCTATGAGTCTATGATTCTATTTCATGGGTTACAAGAAGGTACCTCTGAAAAGAAGCAAGTTTTGTAGTTCTGTTGAGTGTGCTTGTCAATACTTAATCTGATCTTGTATCTGTAGCTAATTTGACAGAGCTGTTAGAGCAAAAGCCAAAGTGACAAACTTCTACCTAGAGAAATTTTTCATTATTTCTTAAGGTTTGACACATCTGGCCAAAATATCTCACACTCCAAAACTGCAATTAAATGTTTAAAAATTAGAAGCTACTCTGCAAATTAAGAGAATCTGATGACTCAAGGAGCTCAACATTCTACTGCTATCAAGGAACTGTCACTGGTGTCAGGGAACAGATTTCCTTTCTAGTGGGCAGTCCTGTTAATTTAAGTGCAGGAAGAAATCTCTTCAGTAGCTTAAGACAAGATGATACTTTAAGACCAAGTAATGGGGAAAAAACAGTAATACAACCATTACTGTGGCATGCATTTCCACTGGCACAGAAAAATAAATTCAAAAAGAAAAGCTATAAAAATACAGATTAATATACAATCTCTGAGAGGACAAACACTAGAAGATGAAGAAGATATCACTCCTGAACATTCATCTATCTACATCTCTGTCTCTCTCACCAAAACAGAAAGGTTTATTTACTATACTAAAACAAAAACTGGGGTATATTTTGAGGTGCAAACACTTCCCTCTTCCTAACTCATAAGTATACAAACAGTCAGGAAAAAAAAATATTATATTCATTCTGTCCTTGATGGTCAACTTTACTGCTAGACTTCCATGTCCAATCTGGGTCACAAAACACCAGAACTATTTATTGTGCAGCTGAACCCAATCTATCCCAATAAAGGTATAAAAAGATATTCATGATTCCTCTGACTTCTTGACAGACATAAGAATATAGATAACTTTATTAAAATATGAAAATCACTGGTCACAGCTTGCAATATTGTCTGGCATGAACATAGTCCATGGAAGTAACTGAATGTCCTTAGCTATGACCCATAGCTATTGAAGTTACTTCCCTGAGGACTATTCATGAAATCTGAAAAAATGACAGAAATAAAATTCTACCACATTGATTCCTTTCTACTGTGCATCACCAAATAGGTGTATATGATTATTTCTGATTGGAAAACATGAACAGCCTTTCTCTAATCATTCAGACCTTAAATGAATAACACTATATTACAATATACTTGCTACATTAAATTAAAATACTATATTATACTATTTATATGCAACATTTGAGATATTCACAAAGAAGTTGTGATCCCATGGGAAGCCCATGCTGGAGTAAGCTCCTGGCAGGACATGTGGCCCCATGGAGAGAGGAACCCACTTCAGAGCAGATTTGCTGACCCCATGGGGGACACATGCTGGAGCAGCTCATGAAGAACTGTAGCCTGTGGGAAGAACACATGATGGAGAAGTTGGTGGAGGATGGTCTTCCCTGGGAGGGATCCCATGCTGGAGCAGGTGAAGAGTGTGACAAGACCTCCCCCTGAGGAGGAAGAAACAGCAGCAACAATGTGTGATGAACTGACAACATCCCCCATTCCCCATCACCCTGCATTATTTGGGGGGGAAGAGGTGAAAAAAATCAGGAGTGAAGTTGAGTCTGGGAAAAAGGAACAAGGGGGGGAAAGGTGTTTTTAAACTTGCTCTTATTATCCTACTCCAGTGTTACTCTGGGCTCTCTGCAGCAGAACACATTGTTTTTCATGGTAGGAGTAAGGCTGCTGTCCCACCAGACTCATTCTCAGCTACCTGCCACACTTTTGGTATCCTCATGCTCCTCTGTAGTGGAAAACAAAAGTAGCTGTCTGCTGAAAAGGCACTTTCAACTCTTCTCAAAATTAAAAGTCATTCAGGTAACATCTACCACAGAAATTACTTTGAAGGAAAAAGAATAAAAAAGCAGTGCATTCAAACATGAAATAAAATCTGAGAACCTGATGATCAGGAACATTCCAACGAGCAGAAAGAAAGTACTACTGGCAGAATGAAAAGATATTTCTATTATAGAGTCATATCATTTTGTTGGTCTTTTTTACTTCTTAGTTTCTTTCTGTGCTTCTAATTTAAGAAGTAATGTTACAGTTAGAAATATACAACCAGAATAATATTCATCTACAGACTTCTTTAAGCGTTTTCTGCGATTCAAATGGAATTAAAAATGGTTTAAAAGTCTATTTTGATTTCCCTATTATCATAATGCTCTACCAAGTCTGCAGGACTGATGCTTCTAGTGAAATAATTATCCTGTAATAGTGAGTTAAATGGCAGAAATTTTATATTAGAGAAGGAATGCAGACATTAGGCAGCATTTATGACAACAAAATCACTTAACACAATGGTTGTGACAAATCAGGTACAACTGATTATGCACTCCCTCTCCCCTGTTCTCAGGCACAACTGAACTCCATCTAGAGAGCTTTCAGCAGGCATCCTAACAGCCAGCAAGGTAACATGGTCAAGGTAACATGGTCAAGGTAACGAGGTGACAAGGTAACAAGTCACCCAATCATTCACAGCATCCTTACACCCTCCCATATCATGGGAAACCTGACATATACTCAGGAAGAAAGGCTTTTCCATCAGTGGGGATTTTCTTTTCCACTTTACCAAATCTCAGATTTTTGCTTTTTAGGTACTTTTACTTTGCCTTTCAAAAGACTATGAAAGAACCTAAGAATGTACAAGCTCCTTTGAAAACATTATGAGACTTTATCAACTTGTCTTTCCCCCTCAGGAGGGACAGAAGATACACACAAACACAGGAAATAAATACAGTTACAATTGAAGTTGATATTTTTCTAACATTTTCATAAGTCACATTGCCAGTGATACTTCTTCACTTCAAGTACCTGGAAGCCTATGCTTTGGAGCTGGATTTAATGTTTAAAGGTGGCATTTCTGGTGACTGAAAGGAAAGCATGTAAGTTGTGAGTGGTAGCACCATCGAGAATCTTTTGTGTGTGGACTACAAATAAGGGAAATACTTAGAGATCATCCAGTTGATGACACCAGCAGATTTATATGATTATGGTGCTAACTTTCTAGAAATAAGTCTGCAGCCACTGACATTTATTTCAACAAAAATAATTAACTAATGAACTGAGCTGGACACAAGTCCAAGAAGCAATTTCAGAAGGATAAAATTAAAGGAACAGCAGAAAGCCCATGGACTGTCCACATGATCTTACAGTACCTGAAGGTTCAACACTGAACACCAGAAGCACTCCTTGAAATAAAATGCTGTAGTGGTTTGAGGAACACTGTGTCTTACGTAACCAACCGTGTGCCCATCTGCAGGGTGCTTCCCTGTCAACCTGCACTGGGACCAGAACTGCTCAACACAGTCACTGGTGACCTGGGTGAGGGAATAGAGTGCACAGTCAGCAGGTTTGCTGATGACACCAAGCTGGGAGGGGTGGTGACACCCCAGAAGGTTGTGCTGCCATTCAACAGGATTTAGACAGGCTGGAGAGCTGGGCAGGGAGACACTTAATGAGGTTTAATAAGGGCAAGAGTAGGGTCTGGCACATGGGGAGGAACAACCCCAGGGACCAGGACAGGTTG
>VXBZ01003003.1:40993-80575 GCA_013399135.1 Heliornis fulica
GAGTTTGGCCTTGGGAGCCCGGCTGGGATTTACTCTGTTGGACCCTGAAGAAACTTCTGTCTGGTTCTTAAAGAAGCCACACAATGCTTTTAAAATAATTAATGTGAGAAGATACACAACAACAACCTGATACATTTTGGGAACATTGCACCATATTTGAAAACATCTAGATGCAAGAGAAATGTCCTAAAGAATTAAGAGGCTGGCGTGAAGGTAGGGCATCGATGTTAGAGTTTGGAGTGGTTATACACAGGAGTGGGTGATATGAGTCTCCTGCACATTTAACAGAAGGCCACATTTTTATTTATACATGAAAAGAACCAATTAAATTAATGTCTTGGAAACAACCACAAGTAATAGTACACTGTAAATCTTTATGCACTGTTGCATATATTTTAAAGACTTTTCTTCTCTTTTGTTCTTCCCCAATGTCAACACAACAATTTACACCTTCCTTCTCATAGTTCAGACATTGGCTGCAGCTTCAAGACAAAGATATGATGATGAATAGTAAAACCTATAATTTTAAATTATCATGTCTCGGGTACTTAAGAATTTTTTGTCTGGAACACCAGCAGGCAGTTGCTTTTTTCCCTTCCTCAAAACTGAAAGGATTTTTCCCTTACAAATGGCTGGTGAAAGACTGCAACAAAAACACATGGAGTAGCACATGCTAAATATCCACCGTAAACCCTCCTTAAACTTGAAACAAGACTCGGTGCAATTAGGAAACACACCACTTAACGTGAGGAAAAAAATAGATGTAGTTCCCTGAGAAGTATTATTGTTCCAAACTTTCACTTTTGCTCATTTTTACAGTTCTAGAATGCTCATAACCATGCTAACAAACACTGAACTTGTATGATACAGGTAAGTTATCATGGTAAAACTCAAAGAAAAGCCACTACAAACAAATCAGGATCTGTTGTTCCAAAACCAACCCCAAAACCAGGGGATTTTGCATGCGCTGTCTCCAAAGTCTCAGTCCTCAGGTGGTTAAAACCTTCCATCTCCTTTATTATTTTTCTCAAATCCACTGAAAATACACTGAACTGAGGATATTCTGTAATATAGCAACTGGAAAACAGCATTACAAAATTAAGATACATTAACTTGCTTCCTACTTTGTTAAACGTTACTAAGCTCTTCAGTAAATAAGAGGCTTCCCTAGGCCTTCACCTGCTGCTAAATTCTCTCAGCAATACCATAAATCCAGGGTCTGTGACAGTAACAATCAAGCTACATAGGAGTGAGTGCTAATAATACAAGTGGTACTGCAGGTATCTTCATTCCAGATATAGAAACCATTGCATGGACTGACAATCAACACCCACATGTTCCCAGTGAGTTATCTTTATCAAACCTTGTCACCTTGTCAGGTTCTTTATTACTGGGAAAAGTATTTTAAAGAAAACAATCAAGCTCTATCTGGAATCTCTCAAGGTGCTGAAATGCTTTAACACTGGCAAAGTCAGGACTGTGAAAGATGTGGGAAAAGTGAAGGAGGGAAGTTTTAGAACATATTAACAAAGTGCAGAGGAGCACTTTGTATGCAATACATGAAGGAGGGATGTATTTCACACATGGGAGTGCAAATGTTTTATAGCTGAGTATCACAATCAGTGCACTTTATAAAAAAATTTATAACTACTTCATTCCTTAGATTCTGTGAATCAAATTTCAGCCAGTTTTCTCTACCTTGTAATTCAGCACAGGTTTTGGTAACTTTCAAATTCGAGTCTTTTAACGGGTAAGTGTCCAGTATAAACCATTCCCATTTACTCAAGAAAATAACATGGTTACACATCAATAGCAGCATAACCTCAGTTTTAAATCAAAAGCAATGGACTAAAAAATCCAATTAATTAGCAAGTGAAGTTACAAATAATACAAGTAAAGTATCAGCTGTTTTTTAAGTGGGAGCTATTGGCTGAGGAAAGAGTTGTGTAAATAACAGTTTTTCTGTTCCAAGGTGCAGTGGGTTGACCCTGGCTGGAGGCCAGGTGCCCATCTAGCCACTCCACCACTCCTCCACTACTGGTCAGGGAGAGAAAATATAACAAAAGGCTCCTGGATCAAGATAGGGATGGGGAAATCGCCATTTACTCTCACAGGCAAACTAGACTCAACTTAGAAAAAAAAATCATCTAATTTTTTACCAAGCAAAACAGGGTAATGAGAAATAAAACCAAGATCAACACACATCTGCCCACCCTTCCCTTCCTCCCAGGCTCAACTTCACTACCGAATTCTCCACCACCTTCCCTCACAAATGGCACAGGGAGATGGGAATGGGGGTTGTGGTCAGTTACAGATTCACAGAATCACAGGACAATAGGGGTTGGAAGGGACCTCTGGAGATCATCTAGTCCAAGCCCCTGCCAGAGCAGGATGACCCAGAGCAAGCTGCACAGAACAGTGTCCAGCAGGGTTTGAGCATCTCTAGAGAAGGAGACTCTACAGCAATGTAGTTTCTCACCAACACCCCACCCCCCCAAAAAAAAACCAGACCCATGATGAAGCCAGACAGCCCCTTCCCAACTACCACCTAACCCCTTTTATACTGAGCATGACATCATACAGGCTGGAATATCCCTCTGGCTAGTTTGGGTCCCCTGTGGTGGCTCTGTCCCCTTCCAACTTCTGGTGGTAACTCTATCCTAAACAAACTCAGGACACACAGGATGAGAGTGCTCCAGCGTGGGTCCCCCACAGGGTCACAAGTCCTGCCAGCAAATCTGCTCCAGTGTGGGCTCTTCTTTCTCTATGGGTCCACAGGTCCTGCCAGGAGCTTCCTCCAGCATGGGCTTCTCACAGGGTCACAGCATCCTTCATGCATCTCCACCTGCTCCGGTGCAAGGTCCTCCACAGGCTTCAGCCAGATATCCATACCACCATCCTCCATGTGCTGCAGGGAGCTTCAGGCAGCCTGCTTCACCATGGTCTTCTCCATAGGCTCAAGGGGAATCTGGGCCCCAGCACCTATAGCAGCTCTTTCTGCACTCACACTGCAAAGTTGTTCATATCTTCTCACTTCTGTCTGGCTGCAAAAGCTCCTGCCCATCTTTGGGTGGTTTTTCTCTTCTTAAATACATTATCCCAGAGGCACTTCCATCTAGGAGCTGGCTGGCATTGGCTCTATCAGACATGGGGAAAACTTCTCACAGCTTCCCTCAGAAGCTCCCCCTCTGCCAAAAACCTTGCCACCCAAAGCCAACATACAAGCAAAACTGTATTAGATATTAGAAACAAAACAACTTCCTTCAAAGCTATAGGGACTTTTTCCTTGTTCTCAGAAAAATAATGTTAATTAATGAATTGGCATTACAGTAATGCAAAGCAGTCCTAATAAATATTTTTTTATAAACCTGCAAAATAAAGAGGTCTATCCAGATGCTCTGATAATTTAACCCCTAGATCCCATGGGATTGCTTCAACCAGGTATGTTTGCAGGCATACATCTGCAGCTCAGCCTCTTTCCCCTGTGAAGGATCAAAATAACATCACACGGGCCAAATGCTGATCCCAGTGAAGACTTTGGGAGCTTTACTGCTCAATTCTTCCATACCCAAATTATTTTAAGTGATTAAAAATAATAGCTAAGTATATGTAACTCCAAGGGTCTGCTTGGCCAGAAATACTTGACCAGTTATCAGTCTACTAGGGAATCTATCCAACACCTGAGAATGCCAAACACATCAAAGATAATATACTAATAATATTTCATTGGTTAGAAATTAATTATTACTTTTTACTCTTTTTATGAAGCAAAGAGAAAACAGAAAAACTGTTAATGAAAAATAGCAAAGTGTCAAAGTACAATCTGATGAAGCAGAATTTAGGTTTAGCTATTATCTCATCCATTACATTTTATGGAAAATATGCTATTTCCAACATAAGATTATGTAAATATACCAAACATAAAACACTGGCACCAAATCAAAAAAAGAAGCATTCCACCCACTAACCATAATTAAAGACTATTATTTCCATTTAGCAAGTGTGGACAACTAAATCTATTCTGGGGGAAATTGTTTTTTTTAATGAAGTGAGAGATTATTTTTGATTCTAAGAAATCAAATCACTCTGGAACTATTGCAAACCATACTCTGAAGAGTCTTCTGCCTCAGACAGTGAATTAAAAGATGGATTGTACAAACACTTAGCATAGCTCTTACTACCCTTAGTTGTCCAAACACATATTGAGCAAATTATAGCTCTAATTAATGCTTATCTGCAGTGGTAGAATAACATTAACATGAAGCATTTCCATAGCCATACTGTTTAGGAGCCACAGCCATTGAAAAAGGACACTTTGGTAAGTAACAGACAAACAGAACAAAACAGAGCTTATAAACTCTTTAATATAGTAACCCAAGAAGAAAACTGAAAAGATAATTTTGATTGATTTAACCCAGGACCAAACACAAAAAGAAGGTGAGGCTGTAGAACAGATTTTATCCTATTCTACCTTTACCTACAGATGTGAGCTACTCTATCAAGGAATAAAATGTATAAAAGGAACACCTAAGGTGTGTCCAAGAAGGGTACATTTTGCAGTTGTGGACTACTAGAGAATTCAGTTTTATTCCAGTCCTCTCAGTAAGACAAAGTTTGTCATTGTGACAAACATTTGTGACTTCCAAAACAGCTTCTAGAGAAGGAGGACATATGAACTGTATCAGTGAATGCAAAAAAGCTAAATAAGCATAAAAAAATGCAATTTCAATGGAATTTGATGAACAGAATAAAATGTACATTGTTGTAACTCTGTGAACACAAGAGTGGGTTTGCTTTCCCTGGACATAATTCTCCATTTCCAGGTACCAAGTGGAATTAAAACCATGTAGCTGATATTGGTGAATGGAACTGGAGATTGTTGTCATTACCACTGCCCAGGGAGGTGGTGGAGTCACTGTCCCATTGGGTGTTCAAGGAAATGTTGAAGGAGGTACTTAGGGACATGCTCTAGTGAGTAATATGGGTTTGTAGGGGGATGGTTGGACTAGATGACCTTGGAGGTCTTTTCCAACCTTAATGATTCTATAATTGTTTCAGACCAAAATTTAATTTACCCTTTCCTCTATACATAAGTCTATAACAGTCCATGATTAAAGGAATTTTGCAGTCATCTTTTTATTTGCTGGAATTGTCCACACTTTCTTATCTTACATTGTTGGCACTTAAAATTAATGGAATTTATCTAACAGATACAGCAGTCATAATAAATGTTTAAGATAACTATTTAAATTTGGGCTGTATTAAACATTATAATGTAAAGAATCCTAATTTTATTGGCCTTGATAACTCTAAGATTAAACTTACTTGGATATTTTATCTTGCTTGCCCTTACAACAGTTACAGAAATTCACTTTAAGTGTAATGAATTATATTCATTCATTTTATGAGCTTTGTTCGCTTCCACAGATTTAATTTGGAAATAAAATAATTTCTAGCACTTACTGGAATGCTGATAATGAAACTATTCAATACATTTTTCTGTGACTATTGTTAAAAATCATTTGGATTCACTTAGAGGGGTCAGATTCTTAGTTTTGCATAAATGAGATACTGCCTTCAATTTCTTCTCATTACTATGGCACACAGAGCTACAGGAATCCTCACAGACACTCAACTATAAAATAAGGTTCAGAAATTTACAAATAGTCACAAATTCTGAGTATAGACCCCTTGGAACATCATGCATAATATTTATTGAGATATATTGTGAAGTCAACTTGACTTCATAATAAAATTTTGCAAGATTACTTTCCAGTTCCTGAAGGATTAGTTATTAATTGTTTTGCTCATACAAATGCTATTTCTGAAAGCCAACCTCCACACCAGGGTCAAGACAGTCTCTGTGGAGCCATCAGAAGTTCTTTCAGCCACAACACGGAGAACTGGCGTGGATAAATGTTGTGGTGGTGCAAAATGGGAGGTCTTCAGAGAAAGTGCACAGCATTTGCAAGAGCCACACCAGTTTGACAGGGATCCCTCTGAGCATCTCAGCATCCTGCAGTAGCATTTCAGCATCGTGCAGCAGCATCATGCTTTATCTAAACAGGCTGTCTCTTTCCTTTGCTAGATGCATCGGAGGGAAGGAAGAGGATTTCATGCAGGACAGATAGGCAAGAGGAGTTCATAAAGGAGAACTGGAGGGAATAAACATTTGATGATTCTGCCAGCATCAAAAAGGTAATAGCAACTCCAGAGCTTGCAAAGAGGTAAGTGGCTGCCTTTAGTACTGGCAGTATTTACTGCCTCAGAAACTAAAACTCCTTTGACCCCAATAGAAATGGTCACCCATGACCCATGAGCTGCACAAATACAACAGTCAAATATTTCAGTTCAGATGGTGTGGAACTACCTGAGCAGCTCTACTTAAGCAAAAAGATTACTCCTAACAAGAACACCCAGAACTAAAATTAACTTGCAGAACCTGTATGTTTAAAACTGTTTGTGACAAATTTTTGGACCTGAATCAAAGTTCATCCAAGTCAAGTGGAGTCCCTGGTACTGGTGTTTGCCTCATCATCTAATACCCCATCTTATGTACAAAGGTAATTGTTTTATACTAAGGTTTAGGGTTTTTTTAGTTTTAAGCCAAGTAATTTCTGTGAGATTAGAACATCTAGACACTACAGGTACTTCACTTACCAGACTAAATCAGATACCCAAGAACAGTGTAAATTCCAAGCGGGTTGCAGTATCTAATAGTTATCTCACAACATCCTTGTAAAGAAGAGGAATTAAATTGTCTCAGCTTTACATAGTGAAACTGAAACACTGAATAAGCCACTTTTAAAGGATATTAAGTATTCAGTTCTTATAATGCTGAGTGCCTAATTATTGCTACAAATCTGCATATATGTGTCTTAGACTAAGCCAATGAGTAAAACAATGTCGTGACATAAGTGATCTATATCTGGAGTTTTAAAGTCATGAACCATATAGAGGTATTACTGCTGCCTATCTGCTCTTTCTGTCTCTGATAAGGTCTATTAAAAAAAAAAATCCATTTCATACATCCTTCTTTCATGTCTAGTTGATCTATGGTGACTATTGTATCACCTTGTGACATGCATCAAGCTGTTCAAAGTTTGCCAAAACTATATAAGAATTCCCTCATGCCTAACCTTGCATAAAATCCTGCATCCACTCTCATACACAAACCTAACCCAATTAACTTAATTTCCTTCATGCTTTAATCAGTCATATTTATTATGCAATCCAAAGATGTAAAAAGTAAATAAAATGGCACCATTTACTTGCTCTGCAGCATGAACTTGTTCTAATGGTTTGTCCATCCCTGTCTGACAACAGCAGTCAGCCTTGGGATGTCCTTTTTTTAAATACAGTTTATCACAGAAACATCAACCTTGTGGTTTGAGAAGAAAGAAAGTGTGTTAAGGCAAAGAGAAATCTCTGCTTTTCTGATGCAAAGCTGTGAGTTTTTAGATAATCTTAAAGAACAGGCAATGCACAGAGGAACTGCATATTCAGATAGTTTCGATGAATATGTATACATATAGTCTTTTCATTATTTTCCTTAAAGGAAAATATTATATCAAAGCAAAGCCAGTTTGACCTACTACAGAAATTATTTGTTGTGTTCAGTATGTTTCAGAAACAGGTTTTATTAGTAATAAATATTTCCTACAATCGGGAAGAAAATTTTTATTCATGTTTTTCCAAGTAAGTTAAAGAAGGCCAAACTCTTATCTTGATTTGGTTTAACCACTGTATTTTAAATTTATCAATGATTGAAAAAAAATAATCATTTCATCAGAGTAAAATGGAATGTTTCCTAGGGCTAGCTTTTTAGTTAACTAGTTTGTATCTTGTGCTTACCTCATGCTACTTCTAGTTCTCACATACTCCACAACTCTAAGACAGTTCAGAGTGCTGTCTCCTCTGTCATCATATTCTTTTACACACTGCAGCCCAGCTTCTGGCAGGTACTGCAGAACAGCCAGTTGAATACATCTTGCTACTCACTATTACAAGCAAGATTTAAGAACACTTCAGACTTGCATCACTTTCTGGAAACATCACATCCTGTCAGTAACACTGGTGATTTCTGCAGAGAGCCTGTTGCTAATGTACAAAACTCAGCAATGTAACTGAAAAGCCAAAGCAGGAATCAGTAGGAATCTAATAGGAAATTTTGGGGTATCTTTCTGTAGAAATTCAAAATGATTTTTCCAATTAAACTTGTTTCTTAAGAATCTTCAACTTTTCTTTCCATTCAAGAGACAGAAATCTCCCATAGAAAACCCCGAATTTCAGTTAATTTGGATCCTTCTCTGTTTCATCTGTAATAGCTGTCTGCTTTTCTTCTCCCCTGCATTATCTGATGGATGTCAAAGCACATTTCTATGGAAGTGAGAGCAGTTGTGGCCTCTGCATACCCTATTAAAGTGCCAGTCACAAAAGGGGCTGGGATTTGCTTTCTCATCATTAAACATATCAAAATGTCAGCACCTGGACTAAATACTTTGAAGTAATGGAAAGTAAACCTCTTGGTTGCCCAAAACTTAGATCTTGCACAGCTACACTTTTCAGGTTACCTTTTTAAAGGGAAAGAGACATGGAGAGAGAGACTAATCTCTGTTAAAATCACCACAATCAAAGCTATCAATCATCTATCAGTTAGAATTTAAGATATATTAATGATTTTTTTTTCCAGACTGCCCACCCTGACTGTTAAAGAAAATCTTCCTCTCCTGTCATTTCCAGTTAAAAACATGGGGGTATGTTTCAGTGACACGGGGATATGCTGGAGCTACATTCTGCTGACTCCCAGGTCTGATATTCTGCAGGATGCCAACTGCTGCTCCTGTGGATGCACCCTCCTCTTCTTCCAGCCCAAACCATATCCACATCTAAGGCACAACCAGGATTTAAGTAAATTCTACAGAATCTCTCAGTATTTATTTGCACCATAAAAAATGAAGTTGCTCTGGATTTTAACCTAGAGGCTTCTCTCACGGTTGCTGCTAAACTTGAGAGCGATTCAACATGACACAAGGTGGTGTCAGGTTGGATTAGCTCTCCAAACTACAGCACCAACAAAGAGCATCTCTCTTGATGTTAATGGTAACCCTGTGGACTATGGCATCACTTATGTAATCCCACAGATTGGGATCAATAATCATATGAAATGATAGGGGCAAAGCCCTGACTTAATGCTATTCCCTGAGTGTATCAGCAATGATTTCACCATTCCATACAAAGCAAATATCCATAAATTAGCATTTGCTAACTATCCACCCCTGTCATCTTTTGAGTGAAAAAAGTATTTTAAAAGGAAAACAAGGGAAAGATTACCTTTTCTAACCACAAATATTCCTACCCATTCCTACCAATTCAGTGGGATTACTACAGAATAGAAACTATAATGCTGCAGAAACTACTAATGCCAAAATACACTGTCAGATAATGCTGCTAAATCCGCTCATAAACCCACCCACCAGGTTTGGAAATACCATGCTCTTCTCTCAGTTAAGCAGGCCAAAGCCACCTCTATTTTCAAACCAAGGACTGGGTATTCACATAACTCTGTCATCATACATTTTATTGTAGAAAGTTGCAGGTTAGATGGTCATAAAAACACAAATCCAAGTTTACAGTACAACAATGAGCAATTGTTTTTTAATTTAAACCCCAAGTGTGCAGCATTTTTCACTGGGCAGGATTCCCATTTTATTTCTGTAAAACCATAGATAAATCAATTACACAAAAGCAGGAGCAATTTATATCATATTCCCACTTCCAGTGCAACTACTTTTATTTGGGGTTCACAGAAAAAAAAAATTATAGAATAACCTAAGCTCAGCTTCAGGGGTAAAAAAAAAAAAAAAAAAAAAAAGCATAATATGCTTTTTTACACCACAAATCTGTCTGGCATAGACCCTTGCTGCATGAATAGAGCTTGATATGTAAGGACTTTTAATATAAAATCATGGACAGAGTCTAAGAAGATAAACAGTAGTAAGTAGCAAGCTCGTGGTAGTCTGGTTTGCTATCTCCAAGTTACATTTACACTTGAAAGCAATCACAAAAATAAACTTGGAAATATGAGAGCTCTTATTCTTATTCTCTTCATTTTCTGTCCTATTAAACTGTTTATATCTCAACCCACGAGTTTCAACTTCTTTTTTTTCCTTGTTGATTCTCTCCTCCACCGTACGGAGCAGCGGGTGTGTTGGGGAGGTGAGCCAGGGGCTGTGTGGCTGTTTCACCTGCCAGCCAGGTGACAGCCTGAGCCACACTGGCCCGAAAGTCAACCCCCAGACAGGACTGCTGCACTGCTGCAAGATTTGGTACAACATAAGTTCTATCCTAAATGCTATATCCCAAATGTAGGGGGTTTGGTGCTTTCTGCACAGCTGCAGGAGATGGATGGTTTTGTTGTCTGCCTTCTCACAGCTCAGTAAAGGCATTCACTGTCTGAACAGGAAGCCTTTCCCCAACCACAAAATTTATTTGTGGAATAAAATATCATGTGTCATGAAAGCTTCAGGCTATCACAAAGGTGAATGCAGTACAAATAACATATTAAAGATGGGTATAAGAAAATCTGCTCTAATAAGCTAAACACTTCAGAATCTAACAGAATATATTGTTCCTAAACATAAAGACTTCCCATCAATGTATGTGTAGAATATTTTTCAGGAAACAAACTTCCCATTCAGGTATAAACTAACACAGATATAGAAACACTGAGAGGTACAGTGAGAAACACCTCCTGGAGGTGGAAATCCTCCAAGCACAAGTATTTTGTTATTTGCTCATGGAGGTACAAGCATTTTCAGTTAAGCTGAAGGTTGTCCTGGTTCCAGCTAGGATAGAGTTAATTTTCTTTCTAGCAGCCAGTGGAACTCCGTGTTTGGGAGTTGGGATGAGACCAGCACTGATAACACCCCGAGGTTTTAGTTGTTGCCAAGCAGTCAAGGACTTCTCAGCTTCTCATCCTGCTAACGAGAAGGTGGGGGCACCCAGGAAGCTGGGAAATTGTATCCTGTATCAACAATTCCATATATTTTACTATAAAGTCCTATTTATATTATCTCTGTTGTCCCAGTAAACTGTCCTTATCCCAACCTGTGAGGTTTGGCTGCCTTTGTTGGTTTTCTTTTCTGTGCCCCCCTCCCCCTCATTTAGAAAGAGCAGCTGCAACATGGTCTAGTTCAGATTCAAGGGGCATCTACTGTTAAATACACAATTTTAATACAGCTAGTGAGATACTACTTCTGCAGAGAACAAATGCTCCTCACAAAGCATATTAAAGCTGTGTCCTTTTGTCTACTTTAAAATCCAGAGAGAACTGTTCAGATAACAATTCAGAAGACATCTAGTAGAGAAGTAGCTATTTTATTTTTTAGTGTGTTTAGTATATCATAATTGTACATGATGTATTAAAAATTCAAAACAAGATAATCTTCAAACCACGGTAACAACTCAAAAGTGCTGCTGTTCTTCAACTACTTTTGAGAGCTGAAGAAGGAAAAAGCAGGTAATACTCTTTATCATTTTTACAGCTCTGAGTTTTTCTGGTGTCCAAGAAATATGAACACAGGTATTTCAAGTAGCTCACTTCTGTGTTACAACTACAGAAATGAAAATACTACCACACAGAAACTTATTTTGAAGCAAAACTTACCATATGGTATACTGAAACAAGGTAACATCTATGTTTATTTTCCCAGACAGCTATTCCAGTGTGATGATCCTTTCTTTAATTAAATTTATCTACATAATACTTGATGAACTCCTATAAAAATTACTAACAAACATAAATAGCCTTGTCCCTGCTCTTTGCTCTAGTCAGATTTGCCTGTTTTTTCTTTACTGCCTCCTATCTCTTGTAATTCATTTTACTGAAATATAAGGCACATCAGTCCTGCACACATTCGGGTTAGGTATGGGGAAATCAGAGTGAATACTTTGAGGAACTTATATTTAATTTTTAATATCTATTATATTTATGAAATTGGGACCTATGGATGCAAAGTAAACCTAAAGCACTTTGGCAACATTCTGATCTGCTATGAACAGGCTGCTAAGTGAATAAGCAACTGTTTGAAGGGTAATATTTGGATACGTGCCAGAGCAACAGATTTATTGATTAAAAACAATAAAACGGCCACATTTAGATAACTGGTGGATCCAAAGCCATTGAAAGTCATAAAAAGCATTCTGCTTGGCTTCAGAGGGCTCTGCTTAGGGACACAGATAAAAATAATACAAGGTCATTCATTGCAGGACCTCACAATACCAGTAAGTTAAACACAACTTCAGTCTTTTAAGAAGACAGATGTGGTTTGGCTAATATTAACTTTTCTACTCTGTAGAGTGAAGGAGTAGAATAATCTGACATGTATTTTGATACTGAAATTAGGAAGACTATATGAGATCATTTTATCCTGAAGTCACAGGAGAGGTGTGGCAAAATGTGGCTGTTTGGGTTTTTGTCTCTCTCCAATGTGATTCCCAGAGGCCTGTGACCGGCGCTGACTGGCCCGGCCTTGTCAGTAACAGGGTTTGGGAGTTTGGCCTTGGGAGCCCAGCTGGGATTTACTCTGTTGAACCCTGAAGAAACTTCTGTCTGGTTCTTAAAGAAGCCACATTGCAAACCCACCACACTTGGGAAGATAAACACCACCACTCTGAATGTGTCCCCTGTCTCCATCCCCCAGCTTTTAACGCTGAGCATGACGTCATATGGAACGGGACATCCCATTGGTCAGCTGGGCTCAGCTGTCCCAGCCGTGTCCCGGCCCGACTCCTTGTGCACCCCCAGCTACTCGCTGGTGGGGTGGGGTGAGGGGCAGAAAAGGCCTCGACTCTGTGTAAGCCCTGCTCAGCAGGGACAAAAACATCCCTGTGTTATCAGCACTGTTCTCAGCACAAATCCAAAACATACTCCCAGATCTGCTACTGCCAAGAAAATTAACTCTACCCCAGGCAAAACCAGCAGAGTGTCTGGGGAAGGAAGCCAACCCAAGTGTGTTCACATATCAGACCAGTACGAGACAGGAATGGAAATCTTGTCCTCAAACAACATCCATTCTATCACACATCTACCAAAGCAACAAGGAAGTTGAAAATAGCTAAATAGCCTGACTGAGCCATAGATTTGAAACACTTTGTGAATAAAAACCACATGGATTGTCATGTGGTTTAATTTAATTACCTACTCTAAGACTGATTTTATCCCCATATAAACAATATGCAATACATTTATCATTCTTTCTGCCTATTTGCAACACCGCTGCTGTGGCTGAGAGAGCATTCAGAAAAATTCACTTAGTAAAAAAAATAATATTAAAAAAAATTCTACCTTCGTCTTCAAGTAGGTAAAGACCCCTACAGTTTCCAATAAAATGTCAGGGCAGTAGGACAAAATCATTTCAAAAACCTTGAAGACAGTTAATCAAAAATAGTCATAGGTTTTTCCTGAAAACTTTAGCTTTCTCCCTTTTGTTACTATAAGCAGTAAAATATACCATCTACTTCAATAGATTATAAATTTTCTAGCATCATCAGATTTTAAAAATTAAAATTAAAAAATATTGAATCTCTTTGAATGGTCTAGTAGTAGAATTCCAAATATCATAGACAACTCTCCAATTAATTTTCTCCACTTTATATACTTGTAACACCGAAGTCTGTATGCACACAAAAGACTATCTAACATTAACTTCCTTAAAATACAAGAATTTTCTTATGTTTCAGAAATTATTATCCAAGTACTCATTGAAGCACCTGAAATAAAACCGACTCAGTGGGGTATTTAGCTGTGGTAACCTTTTAATGAGGAACATCTCAATACAATCTGACATGCTAGTTCACTTCTTGTCTGATATCTACCCAACACATTTAATAGCTCCACAAGAACCAGCTTTACTGACAGCACCTTAAGGAGACGTCACACAAGTAAATCTGGTTTCATTGATGCCTCGCAGTTAAGGAAAGCACACTCATCAAAAGGAAAGAAATTCCAATTAGGCATTATTCAAATTGAATCACTGATAAAAATTAACTGTTGCCTTAGACTATTACATTAATTTATACTTTTCTCCATTTTCTCTTTAAAAGCTACACGTCAGTCTATTAGATTTTTATTGACAATCAATGCTGTAATAATTTGAGTACATCTGATTTTTCTATTTTATTTCTGCCTTAGAGCTTGAGTCATACAGAGCTTCTCAGAAATCATAAATATGCATTTCTGAGTTACTACAGGATTCAGATCTCAAGGACATAAAAAAGACAAAATTTTTTGGTGAGGTTTTATCCATTCTGTCTCTAGAAAAGTTGTATCTTTTCACTTTTTGAGGTCAATAAGGTCTTCTCACTGACACAAAACACAGACAGAATGGAGGTTTGCAGGGAGAGAAACCAGGTACAGCAATATGCAAGGACACTTGAGCTACCTGGCAGATAGTGAAGTGTCTAAAATCTTTATGGTACAGTTTAGAATTGCTTTCTTAGTGATCTGTAAGTGGCATTCCTTACTTTGCCAGATTTTCCCAGTGTTGATTATCAGATAAGAATAGAGCAAAGCTCCATAACGGATGTGAAAAAGGTTTAGAGATAATTGTGGTATAATTAAAACTATGCTAATTGGATAGATGATGCTAGCATTTTCTTGCTGCCGTTACTTTTTCTATTATTATCTCAGAAAAAATTTGATCACAAGGCCAAAGCAGAGAGGTGGCTAATTACTTTTAACTTCCCAGCTGTGTTCTTTGAAAATTACACCACTTTAGGAGTACAGTGGGAAGGTTTCAACATTCTGTAACACAATCCAAGAACTGGAGATTCACAAAGGAGTGCTGGCCAAAGAGGAAAAATAATCATCACTGCTATCAGTCAGTGCTTTTGATTTCAAAGCAGAGCCTAAGCCAGAGAATATGCTGGCTTAAGGACAAGCACAGGGGTTCGAACACTCTGAATGCATGAAGGCACTATCACTTGTTGTAGCAGCTGAGCCCCCTGAATGTTTAATTATTTCACTTTTTAGGGCAACAGAGCTCTTCCATGTATGCTTTTAGCTGATCTCAACTGTTTAAACTACTGAAACACTCGTGATTCCTAATCAGTGCAACTCAGAGCAAGATTTCAGGGCTGATTCAACTGTCACGCGGGGCTATAAAAGGCTTTAATCAGAGATGCTTTGCCCGTGGATGATAAGACTCAGAATTACAGAAAGATGAAACAGTTAAATCACTCTGCTTTGTAACTTATAGCCTATGGCTTACTATTCTCAGTAAAGCAGGAATCTTTAAAATTGAAATAGCATGAAGTAAAGTATTGGTACCCTTAGTGGGGAACCAAATGTAAGCCCTCCACCCAGGAGCACAGTTTATTTAAATACGCAGAATCCCACACTCTGACTTTCTACCTACTCTCAGTAATTTTGCTTTGGTTCATTAAATGAATTTCCAAGATGTCACTGCCAATTTACACCAGGATCAGGAGTATTTGATCTTCTTAGAGTGAACCAATAGCATAGAGAAAAGAAAACCAACAAGTCAAGACAGCAAGAGGATGAGCATTTAAAAGCAGGGCATGCTGTAAAAATGAGACAGTGTGCACTGTGGAGTAAGATTCTAAAGTGCACCTATGAAAACAAAAGCAATTCAAAATTAGAAATCTATAGCAAAGCACAAAGGGACATTCCAGGCCATGAGAGCTAATTTCTACAGGTTTAGAAAACCTTTAACACACATTTGCAAGGTCAGCACATTGCATGGAGTTACCTGAATGCATTCAGAACAGAGAGGCCGTGCATTTCACATTGCTGTAATAGTAAGTCTGGATAGAAAGACTTGTCAAAACAAAATAATTACCCATTTTTGGCAAGGTATCAGGATTGAAAAAATCACTACTTAAAGAAGTTGTTGTGTTCCATTAAAATAAAGTTTAGAAATTAGTTTACTTTTCAAAAGTCCAAATAAAGTCTTTGAGGCCAGTTTTCAAGTGTTTCCATGAAAGCTTTACTTTATTTCATCCTTTTACACATATATAAAAATTGATTAACAAATCAGAAAGCTAAACCACCTCAGCAATAAATAAAAGAAGATGTCAACAACCACTTGCTTCTGACTGTCCTTGAGAACTGGTTCTGTACATTATGAACATTGCCTGTGAGATGGGATGCAAGCCAGATGAGGCAGACAGAGGAGCAGCGAGGCAAGATCAAGGCCTAACTACACAACGTGCCCTTCATCAATCAGTTCCTTACAAACATGAGTGCCCTTTACTGAGGAATCTCTCTCCTACTGGAAACTTTGGAGTTACATTCCAGCAAACAGCCTCTTTTCCCCTGAAGTCCAGAGTAAACCACGCTGTTAAAGAGCCATTAGGCACCATCAAGGTGTTCAAGGAACGTGTCCCAGGTGAGATTTCTCACCTAGCTTTGTGGCAACCTCAGTCCTGTTCTAGAGTGTTGTCATGCCAGCACAATCAGGCTAAAGACTTCTGCACCTTAAAGACAGACCTTACGGTGTTTTTGAGTTTCCAGTATAATTTTTAAAACTATTGATAAACTTAGAAGGAAATATACTTACCCATCCCATAAAATACTTCATTCTTAAGCTATGAATCTCAGTTGTTCCTAATGAGCTACTAATGCAACATTATAATGATTCATACACAATTGATTTTTCTCCTTAGCCTCTGACCTCCTCATTACCACTCTGCAACCAGGGACCCCATGTACCTTTCAGACCTAACCAATCATCTAACACATCTTCTACAACCACCAGAGCCTATTCCATCTATTCTTCTCCTTCCTTACACTAATGATATTCAACTCTTGGTTCAAAAAACTGTTACATAAAGACCACATAATTTCATTTTTAAATTTGTAATCTGCTTTCAAGCCAACAGGTTATTTGGTGTGCTCAGTCACCTAGAGGTTATATATGCCACTTCTGCAGACATCTCCCAGGCCTTTCCTCATGCAACATTCACATACTCCAAAGAGAAACATTAACTGGCACTGAGAACACAAGGATGCAGCTTTGGTAGGATTGTATAGAAGGTTGAATAGACAATTTTTGCTGCACATCAGAAAAATCTTTACAACTTCAAAGTAATTTCATTTCCTTGCCTAAAGTGTACTGGAATAGATTTATTGATAAATATGTTGCTCTAGAATAATAACATTGGGGCTAAAACTTGACAGCAGTTATAAATCAGAGCTTGCATATGATAATACTGGCTTTCAGACTAAACATTCTCCTTTCTGTTCAATATGTTAGAAAAGAGTTCTTATTAGAAATACATATATTCTTTATACCTCATAAAAGAAGGCCTAGAGTTTCCCATAACTTCTTTACCTCTGTGTACAGAAGATGAAGTGTGAAAGATGGCATCAACGATTATAATAAACCAGTGATGTAGGGGCAACACCAGTCAAATTTTCAGTATAGATCTGACAAACAAAAATAAAAGAACAACATTCTCTGAAAGAACAGCATCTGACTCAGTCTTTCCTGTTTTCTCTCATTTGATACCATGAGTGCTTCTGGACTACACAATTTAGTCCTGTTGTAAGCTCTAAGGAGTTCTTAGCACCTAAATACATAATCATACAGCATGATCAGATCAGCTAATCATCAGTGGTGAGAATTCTTCTTCACCTTGCTCCTTACCTGAGGACCTCCTCCATCCATCTCAAACATGGGAAGAGGCTGTTCAGTAGGGCCTGTTGTGACAGGACAAGGGGTGATGGGTTTAAAATAGAGGGAGGGAGATTTAGATTGGATATTAGGAAAAAGTTCTTTGCTGTGAGAGTGGTGGAGCACTGGAACAGGTTGCCCAGGGAGGTGGTGGATGCCCCTGGATCCCTGGAGACGTTCAAGGCCAGGTTGGATGAGGCCCTGAGCAACCTGATCTAGTTGGGGGTGTCCCTGCTTGTTGCAGGGGGGTTGGACTAGATGACCTCTGGGAGATCCTTCCAACTCTGATCATTCTATGATTCTATGATTCTATCTACATATTGTATCAATGCCACTTCCAAAATCAAACTTTCTCTAAGATCAAGCACTGAAACAAGGCAAAATTTAGTCACCTCTTGCAGGCTAGATCATCTATGACAAGGTTTCAGGTTCAGAAGTGTTGTAAGTGTTATAGTGACCTCTGCTCCTCAAACAATACCCAATTTATTTATCCACAGCAGACAAGACTTGTACTAATTCTACTATTGCACAGAACAAAACCCACTGGCTTTGTGGAGTAAACAAGTGGGTTTTTCAAAGAAATCCAGTTGCATAAACTGCACAGTGTGAGCACCTGGGTGCTGCCTGGTGACCAGATGATCAAAGGTGTCTGGGCACCTAGCAAGGCCCGTAGCTGGAACTCTGTACAGGAGAACTAAGCAAGCTGGGCAGTAACATGCAGTGAAGTTCCAGAACACCTGCCTAAAGAGTGGACTTGTGCCTGCCTGTCCCTCACACATCTCCCAGGTCTTCCCACAGCGGAAAACTGGTTTTAAACACCACTGACGGGGAGGCAGGGAGAAATTCCACGCTTTGGGGATTGAGGACAGCACTACATGTTTAACAAATATGGTAGGGGGTTACATGAGGCACTAGAAGAGAACTGATGGCACATTTTAAAATCCAGCATTGTATTTCTATGTACTGATTTACCATCTTTTAATTACATATTTTAAAACCTGACGAGTATAATCAAATATCCTTGTATACACAATTTACACATACATATAATTACCATATATATTAGGAGTTTCTGTTTAGAATACAAAAGTTGAATGGCTAATCAGCATCCAGCAAGTGTTAATTACACATTGTGAGCTTACATTCTACAGATAACATTTTGAAAAGCACCTAACTGATTTACAAGGCAATGAAAAATGAATGCACAAACTGACTTTAATAATGTGTCTATTATCCATTGCATCTTTGTGAGCAGTAACTCTTTTGAATGCACCTCTTTATGGGTGTATATGTGGGGTGTACAATACTGAATCAACATGTAACACTAAAATTTATCAGAAGGTAAATTATTCACCTTGGAAGAAGCATTTTTTTTTAAATAAAATTGTCACAGTGGGTCTAAATTAAAATCAGATGCAATCCCAGTTCAAATTCAGGTTTAATTAGAATTCTCAGATTTTATAAGTATGGAAGCTGGTGACACCACACTTTTCCTACATGCCCAACCAATCTGACTCCTGCAAAGCATCTGAGCAATCCTACCACAGGACAAACACAAGCAGCTCCATTCCAGTAAAGGCTCACCACTGCACAGAGGCCACAGAAGCCAGGGACAAAGGGAGGAGATCACATAATGCAGAGAATTTCTGTAAGATTTGTGTTCTCTCATTCTTAATGTACTTCTTGCATATTATCAGTGCTACTGCTTACAGAGCTTACTTGATGTTTGCATATCTTTAACGTGAACCATTTAAAACACCATAAAACTTCAAAATTAAAAGAGAGCATGCAAGTAGAATACTCATGAAAACAAATTAACTCAGATCTATCCTTATATCAAATAATTATATGATGGATAAATCTACTGATCATTCAATCACATCACGTTTACTTTCATGTGCCTTACTCCACACAGAAGCTTGGTGTAAAGTTTCTATTTCTGTCATCTCCCCAATATGTAATTATTTAAGTCTATTTGTTTCCCCGTTAAATGGGCTTCAACACATTATCTGAATTTCTCATTAAAACAATGACCTTGAACTCTGATAAACGTTACAAGTGTTATTCTCCTGTGCATATGAAAATGAACAAGCAATTCCCTTTAAATATTTTAGGTTTATGGACATTAAAATCNACTTTCATGTGCCTTACTCCACACAGAAGCTTGGTGTAAAGTTTCTATTTCTGTCATCTCCCCAATATGTAATTATTTAAGTCTATTTGTTTCCCCGTTAAATGGGCTTCAACACATTATCTGAATTTCTCATTAAAACAATGACCTTGAACTCTGATAAACGTTACAAGTGTTATTCTCCTGTGCATATGAAAATGAACAAGCAATTCCCTTTAAATATTTTAGGTTTATGGACATTAAAATTTGCACATTTCTAATGTATCATGTGTCTTAATCTAGGTGATCCTATTTGGGCAGGGGGTTGGATGAGATAATCTCTCGATGTCCCTTCCAACTCTTGACATTCTGTGGTTCTGTGATTTCAAAATTTTAGTATTTTTTTTTCCTATTGTATTACATGATGACATTTATAATACAATATATTTCTAATTAGTGACAATAACTAATTTATAGGTAAAAAAGATATCTTAAAGCTGTGAAAATTGTTATGAAACTTCATTTGATTAATCTCTTGTACAGCAATGATCTAATAGTGGAAAACTGTAATGGATGGAATACACATTTTTCTCTTAATTATATGATACTCAACTGTAATTAAACTATGTGGATAGAACAGCTGATACTACAGCTTGCTAGATTAAATATCAAGATCATATATTTTACTTCATGTGGTTGGATAATCCTGGCTGGACACCAGGCACCCACCAAACCACTTCATCACTACTCCTCCTCGGAAGGACAAAGGGAGGGAAAATGCAATGAGAGGCTCATGGGTCTGATAAGGGGGGAGACCACGCACCAGTTACAAATTGTAACTGGTGAGTGGTCAATAATACTGTAGCTCCCCAAGCACCAGGAGTCTATTTTATCCACACAAAAATACAAGTTCTTGCTATTATTTCAGATAACTGTTCCAATAAGAAAACCTTTCCAGTAACTCTGAAAAACTACAAGAAGTGAATACTGATAAATCTTATCTTAGCCAAGCTCTTAAGCACATTAAACACGCAGCAGGTAACTCATGTTTTTAACATAAGCCTGGACTACCCCATACTACCAGCAATAACAGCTCAATCTTCTGATTCACTTCAAGGACTTCTCCGTAGGGATAAATTAGTACTTCTTTAAAAACTTAAACAGCTCCATGGAAAAGGTGTTCCAGTATCATGGACACAGACTTGGAGACATGAAGCTTTTCCTTTGCAACATACTTGTACTCTAAAGCTTTCAGAACCAGACCCTGCACTACTGCACAGTAACCCACACAGTGACCAAGGAAGTAAATGGAAACCCATTTGCCACTGTAACGTGTCTGGTTTTAGACAGATGCTCTTCATATAAATATGAAGGAAAACACAAATTAGTCATGTATACAATGTGGAAAAAATGAAAATCCAAGGAAGACAGCACAGCAGATTGCCAGATGGAAAAAAAAAAACAAGTAGTTAGTTGCCTCTGGCTTCTTATCAGAGAATTAGAAAACTTGATATACCCAGTTCTATGCAGCCCTCTGGAAAGTTCTCAGTGCACAAACAGGTTGCACACTTGTTCAGCTGTCAGTCAAGCAGAGATGCAGTCAGCATAGGCTGCCAACAAGTGCCACTCGACCACTGCCTTCATGGCAATGCATCCTGAAGAGATGACATAGGGCATGTTAAAAAACCACTAACTAAAGAAAGGAAAAAGCCAACCCTTGGCTTCCAAAGTCATTATAAAATGGTTCAGGTGTATTAATTAAAATCAAAGCGGTGCTATAGTGCTCTCCCACTTAGAAGCTCGTGTTTTACTAGTAATGGTTTCACTGTGTGCATGATATTCCAGTAAGAAGTATCAAATTTCAGAGACCTCATTGGGTGGAAGACGTTATTTTTACCTACCTCTTTCACTGCTTTCCTGTAATCACTTTCTTATGATTTAGAAATCTCCTAGTTTTGCTTGACAGAAATGCAAAGTTGCTGCTATATTTGGTCCCTGTCAGAAATCCAATGAAAGGTTTCTTTACAAGTCCTGGTAAAATTCTGTTGGCTTTATGACTAACACAACCATAAAACAAAGCTCCTACCAGACCACCTCAGTGCTAATTTGTTCAAGGCTTTGTCTCTGGTTCCTTACAGTCCTTAAGGCAATGATTAGTGTAAATGCTACGCTGCACTTATTTCAGGGACTGAAAAAGTCATTTTCAGTTTGAATTATCACTGGCCAGCACATTACACACTGGCTTACACTTAGGTGTAATGGTTATTCAGCTCTGCAGTTCTGCATGTTCAGGGCAATAAAGTGCCTTAATTTCACACTTGTGACAAAATACAGTTGGTGTTTCTTGTAACTTTTCTATGCATGTGTGGATCTTCAAAGCATTAAGAGTTTAATTGCACATTATCCCAATGTCTTACCTAGTTACAATTCTATCATTAACACAGAATTATGCAGAAAATTTCAAATATAAAAAGGCTATGAAAGTCACCATGATTCTGTAACATGGTTTATAGATTATAACTTGAAACATAATACTCAGTAATCCATTCAACTCTACACACAAGTATAAATGCCAACATTCTTATACTCACATAGATCTTTACTCTCCTTTCAACCTTAAAGGATTTTATATGTTAACAATATTGTGCACCAATGAATCTCAAAACTTAGTTTTGCACTAGAATTCTGAATATAGGCTTCATTTAAAACTGGGTTGCTTATGAAGTGGTCTGAATGGTGGTGTTCAGTTTCAGGTGCTTTTCTCTGCATATTTGGAAAAAAAAAAAAAGTCTTTCTGACCATTCACTACTTTATGAAAATGGAGTGGGGAGAGCTTAAGTTTAAGCCCAGAGTAAAAGCAGTAAAGTAACAAAAACCATTTTAACCTCAAGGATCTCAGTGCACAGTAAGAACAGGTGCACACAAGAGGCAACTGCTTTAACTAGAGAATAATTAGTAAAGAAATAATGGCTTTTCAGCCATTCTGTGCAAGTTACTTTAAGCTCAGATACTGCATATCTTAAGAGACACAGGCAAAGCTAAATGTATTTTGGACAGAAAATCCTTCACCTACGTTTGGTCTGAAGCAGGTACTAGTTATGATACAGTGCCTAAAAAAGCATAGTAAAATTGAGTAATTTATACAAAAGTAGATAATGAGAACATGATCATTCCTTAGGTTTAAAAAAAAAAAAAACCCAAAACCTCACATTGCTAAAACATCTCCAAAAATTTAAATCAGGAACTATAAGTAATGCAGAAAGATTAAGCAGCACCTTAGTAATATTAAAAATTTATCTTAAATACAGTGCCACAATTACTGGACAAGGTGTATAGGCCATTTAATACTGAATAGCTTTTTGTTCTGGTCATTTTTCAAAATACCATTCCAGCCATTTATGAGAGGATGCAGAAGGTATCCATGGATGCTGCACATAAGCCCAACCTTTGCCCACAAGCCCAAAATAGATGCATTAGCAGGAAAATAGCTACCCCTGACAGCCAAATTGTCACAATCAGATCTCAGAGTTAATGTTCTACTGACAGATCAGCACAAACCTTAAAAAACTTGCTTTCTGCTCAAACACTGCAAGTATTAATGTAGTATAAAATACAGATAGTTCTGAGAAACAATTCTGGCTGTATGGAAAGGTCTGATACTGGTTACACGGTGCCAGTTTTATGGTGTTTGTGTAGGGTAATGTATGGACATAAAATTAACACATTTGGTCAAGGGAAACCATTTGCAGAAAATGAAACCTCATATTACTGTTAAATATAAGTAGTAACAGTAAATACAGTAGTTATTACAAGGACTCAATATCTAATATTTGCTGTAGCATCATTAATTTTGCAATTAATTTTGCAATACCTTACAAATTAAAGTCTCCATATGTATTACCAAGTACACTTTATAATGAGATCCCAGAAAGAATTCTTCTGTTCTTTTGGCTGTCCTAACTTTCAAGTGAATGCAACCATTTCAGGCAAAGACACACCATTTTGCAGAGTCCAAAGTCAGATCCACAGGGATAGCACAGAGGTGAGGTCCTGCTTCCACCCAAATCAGCCAACATCCCTTCACAGCTCTCTGAAAGCTCTCAAGAGTTATAACTGATTCCCAGTGTGGAAATTTAGACTTGACATAGGAATCTCTTTACAGCAGAGAACAAAATGCATCTTGTCTGGTGGAAACAATATAGTTATAATACAGGATCACAGGATGGGTTGGGTTGGAAAGGATTTTTAAAGCCCATCTAGTCCACCCCCCTGCAGTGAACAGGGACACCTCTAACTATATCAGGTTACTCAAAGCCCCATCGAGCCTGACCTTGAATGTCCCCAGGGATGAGGCCTCCACCACCTCTCTGGGCAACCTGGGCCAGTGTTCCCCCACCCTGAGCAAGGACTCCTTCCCAATCCACAGTCAAAGCCTGCCCTGCTCCTACCACTGCCCCCACCCTATCACTCCATGCCCTCACAAACTGTCCCTCCCCAGCCTGCCCCCAGGTCCCCTCAGACACCCGAATGCTGCTCTAAGGTCTCCCCTGAGCCTTCTCCTCCCCAGGCTGAACAGAGAAGGCACCAGGCAACAATCCCTGCAACAATCCCTGCCTCTGGAGGGTGGAGCAGCACACTCAGGCACCAGAACTCCTGCTGTACCTTCGGGGCAACCTGCTCAGTACCAGCAGGCGTGAGCCTGCAACTGGGCCGCCCTCAGCGGTGGGGCTCCCGCATCACGGGTCCCGTTCGGTGCTGTGGCTTCTGGCCTTCGGATTCTTTACACTATTTTGGAATAATTCCTGGTTTCTAAGAAAATTTTCAGGTGATCAAAGTGATTAACACATTTTGATTTTTTTAAACTCTGTAGTTGCTTTGAAGCTAAACACGATCCTTCCATCGCTAACCTGCCATTTGGGTGCAACTGCAATGAAAGGTCAAACTCAATAATCAGAGCCACAATATTACAAACAGCTGGGAATCAGGTGAGTTACAGTAAAAAAAAAAATACAATCCACACAAAAATCATGTATGGCATTCCCATGCTCTTGACTAGGAGCAGGAACTGATATCCAGATGCCTGCAGTGGAATACAGGGGTGTAGGTTATACAACTCCTTAATGCACCTGTCTGATTTTATTATAAAAAACACTGTTGCTGGTACCTTTATTTTGCTCATAGAGTTAAGCCTTGTAGTTTGGAGTAGGAGGCTACAAGCTAGAACAACCTGGCTGATGAAGGTAGATTTTGTCCTAACATACTCTTCCTATTCTACCCTTTAATTGCCGTTAGATGTGCCTCCCCTAATGATTCACTAAAACAGATGAAGAGAGCGGCTCTTTGACACAATTCTCTGAAGAAACACATTTACATATGTAGCAACTCTCATTAATGTTCATTTCTTTATGGTTCAAGGCAAACTGGCGTTTTTCTCTTCCCCAGTAACGTACGTCCTTTCGCGGTATTTCGAAAGCTGGTTTTAGTCGGTGTTTTTGTCAGCACATTAAAGGGTTTCTAGTGTTGGAGGCTGACAGGTATTAGTAGCCAGACATTTACACTGCAATCAAGCTATTCATAACAAAAAGTTTAAAATAAAACCTCAGAAGCAGTAACAGTGTAATTTTTATCACCATGCCAGTCTTACCCACTCCCATTTCCTCGGATAACTATCGAGCCACTGACTCACATCCACTGACTATCCCTACCAAATGGCTAAAGATGATTTTAAAAGACAGACAAAAAAAATCAGAGCAGTCATGATTTGAACTTAGGTTGCTAAATAAAGCAGAGAAAGAGCAGGCCTAGGACATCTAGCATCAAGCAGGACACTCAAATGCATCTCCCAAAGTGGTGTAAGTGAAGTCTTTTAATGTATTAGTTACCCTGGGTAATAACCTTATCTCTTAAAACACCTGAGAGAACAAAGACATCTTTTACTGTTCCAACAGCTTCCCTACTCCACTCCCCTCTGTCTTTAGGCATCTATCAGAGACCTCAGGCTTCTCCTATAAATGTAAAAGTACTATTGGCCACAGTTTATTAGACTGATATTTTTCTAAACCAAAATGCCACGCTTGGAGTGAAATATGAACAGGATAGAATTCCCTGTCACTCCTCCTCCCAAATAAAACCTGGATCCATCAGCTTTCTCATTAACCAAAAGAGGTTTTAATTTAAAACCTTGGAGAGAGTAAGAAATACTTAAAGCCAACCTCTTTTCCTGATTTCTCCTGGGATTTAAGTCAGGGTGTAATCCAGCTGCTCTAATTAGCACAGCAAAGTGCAGTTTTACTTGTAAGAAGAAACAAATTAAAACTTTATTCTTCTGTTTCTCAGTAAACTGTATCCCCAAAGTAAATAAAACCAATTCTCATAAGAGCTGTGGAGGTAGAATATGTTTCTCGTAACTTAAGTTTGAAAGAGACAGGAAAAACATTTCCAACTACTCTTAATGTGCCACCCTGATTTTTCACTGATACTAATTTTCTGTTAATTTTAATCAAAACCACATGCAAACAAATGACAAATTGCACCAGCAACTGGATGGTCTAGAAGAACTAGGTAACTCACAGCAGAGGAGAGGAAGCCTTCTACAACCTTCTTCTACATCATCATCCAAGTCTGTACCTATATACAAAGCTTCAAAAATGTAATCATCCATGATCTCAAAGAACTCAGGTCCACTATCTCTCCAGAGCTCACAAGAATCAGACTGACTTTAAAACAGGTATAGTTACTTTCACACCTGTGAAAATCTTTCCATTTAGAAAAGAATAAACCATATATCTCATACTTCTCAAGCCTGCTCAGCTCATGGGGTGTTCCTGGTGTTCTGTTTAAGAAAACTGGTTGTTGACATATAACAATGGTTGTAATGAATCTAAAGTTGAAATTAGACCTCACTCTAGAGGCTGAAATTGTTTTAAAACTTGCACTATAATCTACCTCAAACAGAACAGTTTCTATTTGACTAATTCTAAGTCAAATCATATTAATTCTGAAATTCAAAATAGAAATGTTACTGTTCACACAGCCTTAGACATACAGTCTGCTTATATTCACATCTCTCTTGCACATTTCTGAAGAGAAAAGAAAATGTGATATTCAGGGGGCTGTAAAAGGCAGACTTCAGCCTTGAGGACAGTCACACAGCCGTGATGGGTAACAAACACCATGAAAAGGTGTCTCTCTCATTTTTGCACAGTACTGGGCCAGTAGTGACTTACCATAACTGTGTCTCTCACCCTGTGTGTGTGTATGTGTGCAGACATGCATTCATAAAAGTAGGTGCACATATGTACACAATGAGGTCAAGTGGGATTATAATTTCCCATTCTCTTCCCAGCAAGGAGAATTAAAGTAATCAGACAACATCATTTGAAAACAAGCATCATGATTTTCAAATCAAATGCAAGTGAAATACTTTTTCATCACACAGCCACCTACAAATAGATGTTAAATAAAGCCTACAAGGGAAAGAGACATTAAACATTCAGCTGAATGTCAAGTCATGCCCTGACAAAACCAAGAAAGAGACAAAGTAAATTTATAGATCCAACTTTCCTCCATTCTTTCTTTAAAGAAAATGTCAGCTTTTGATTAAGTATCAGAAATACAAAAAGGAATCTGTCAATTCAACAGAAAAAAAAAATCCAACTATGCCAACCTCAAGCAAGACACCTAACAGGCTTCTTGACAGTTCCTAATGGGTAAAAATTTCCAGCTGCTTGCCCTCACCAACACCTTCCCTTCTTCCTCTGTTGTACTTATTTTTCTTTACCTTCTTAACATTGAATGCAAAAGCTAGATCCAGTAAAGGACTTTGGGTCCTAGAGTGACCTAAAGTCTCCTGGAGCATTACCAAGAGGCTGAAGCTGTCCCATGGTCTACCTCTGGTGCTGACACTGACCTCCTGCACCCCAACCACTGAGGTACACCCTCTCTCTCTGCAGCTGGCAGTAGCCAGCTAGCCTGAGCAGCTAGCCTAATCTCTGGAGCAGCATGGGCTGTGGGGCCTCTGTATTTGGATATGGCCACACAGCTCCTTCCTCTACCTGACACTTTGCCAAGCTTCCCTGCCTGCCACTCAGAGCAGTGCCAACCAACTGTGGCTCAGGAACAGGATGGGAGCGTGTCCACCTTTCCCACTGGAGCAAACCCTGCATGCTGTGTGCAACACTCCTCCCATCTTCAGTTAGTTTCTACTCCAGGGCTCTTTCTCCAGCTTACAGCACATCAGATTTCACACTAAATCTAAAAGCCTGAGAGTGCCATCTCCTAGAAAACATCAGCTTGAGTGATATTCTGACTGGTCACCAATCTGGTAACGTTCTGTGATGGAGTGACAGCATTTGGATAAAGGGAAGGTGACTGATGTCATCTACCTGGACTTGAGTAAGGCCTTTGACGTGGTCCACCACATCCTTATCTCTAAATTGGAGAGAGAAATTGGGTGGACTATCCAGTGGATAAGGAGTTGGTTGAAAGGACACAGACAAAAGGTGTCTATGTCCAGGTGGAGGCTGGTAACAAGTGGTGTCCCCCAGGGTCTGTCTTGGGACCGGTGCTCTGATGTAATGACATCAACAATGGAATCAAGTGACCCCTCAGCAAGTTGTTGATGACACCAAGCTGAGTGGTGCAGTTGACACAATAGAAGTACAGGAACCATCCAGAGGGATCTGGACAGACTGGAAAGGTGGGTCCTGGTGAACCTCATGAGGTTTAACACTGCAAAGTGTAAGGTCTTGNGCAAAGTGTAAGGTCTTGCCCTTGGGCCAGAGGAATCCCAAACAAATGAGAGAAGAGCTCCTGGAGAGGTACACTGCTGAGAAGGTCCTGGTGGATGAGAAACTGACCATGAGCCAGCAGTGAGTTCCTGCAGCTCAGAAGCTCAATGGTACCCTGGGTTCTGTCAGCAGAGCAGTGGCCAGCAAGGACAGGGAGGTGATTGTCCCTGTCTACTCTGCCCTTGGGAGGCCCCATCTGCAGTCCTGTGTCCAGAGCTGGGGCCCCCAGTTCCAGAGAGATGTGGAGCTGGTGGAGAGGGGTCAGAGGAGGCCTCCATCAGGGGGCTGGAGCAGCTCCCCTGTGAGGACAGGCTGAGGGAGCTGGGCTGGGGCAGCCTGGAGAAGAGAAGNCCTGGGTAACCTTGTTTAGCTGCAGGCCTGGAGGTTGGTGGCCCTGGCTTGGGCAGGGAGGTTGGAACTCGATGATCCTTGGGGTCTCTTCAAGCCCAGACCATGCTGGGATTCTGTAATCTAGAATACTTTTATCTCAGCAGCTTTGTGTCAGACTGAAACTTATCAGAGTGGATATTTTATTAGATTTGTAGGTGGTACCACATAAATGCATGCCAGGAAGGAAGCCCATATAATCCAATATCAGCAGATTATGAAGTACTTCCACAGAAAACAAATAACTCACAAAACCAGAATGGTCTGATAGAAAAAACAGTATTCTATTTAACATGCATTACTTTATTAATGCTATGGCATGGAAGGCACCAGTCTGCCAAGTAGTGTGATTAGACTGACCAACTAATAAATTATTTGTCAGTGTAGGAAGAAAATCGTTTCTTAATTGAAAAGCAATACCTCATATATTCACAGAATAAGCCCACTGAGATCACTGGAAGCAAGAATAAATAAACTTAGCCCACTGTATAAAGCTACATCCATCCTGTCATATGAATGCAGTATGAAGGTGGGGATAGTTTTACACCAGTTATAAAGCTTTCTAGGCAGGTATTTAAAATAAATCCTAGCCAATAAAATAAGGATTCCTCTATACCACCATCAGGAAGAGAGGAAAAAAGGAAAAAAAAAAAAAGGAAAATACAACCATCTGAGAAAGATTAACAACACTTGGCCATCACATTTATTCCAGCTGACCAGTAAATAATTCTCTATGTAAGGAGAGAAGGAAGAATTGAGGTGGTAACTATTTGCTAAACTACATCCCTACAATAAAGCTTAACAGTACAGAAATAATACCAAAGGTATAGATTTATGATTCTTCTCACTTAACTTCTTTGTTAACACTTTTACTATATTATATTCTAATAAACATGGATGCTATTAATAAGTGAAATAATAAAAAATCAAATCAAACCTTCTATTTATCCTCCAGTCACACAAGACATCACCCTTACTTGAATGTTACACGGAATCGATGCACCAATCCAGAAGTTCCAAAACTCACTGCATCACCTTTCTGTTCTCTCTCCCTCTTTCCAATAGGAAAATGAATGATAAAATGCTGCCTACACCATCATCCATTTCCACCTGACCAGTTGTGACCCTTTTGGCCACTGAAGCCTGACCTGAACTCCAGCCAGATCAATAGCAATCTGTCCAGCCACATGCACTGGAGCGTGACAGATCGATTGGTTCTTTCAGCTACGGCTAAACTGTTGATGCAGGAGATACTGGGAAACTAGACTTAACTCTAGGAACTTGGGAGGTTTTTTCTGGTCTTAAATGCACTTACTCTGCTGCTAAGATTTATTTGATGAGCTCTGATACACCAGCTTTCTCATTCCCTTCCTGATCTTTCCGTTTTCACCTCTCAAGCAAGTGCTTCAGCCTATGTTGGATTTCCACGTTTGGAAGTCGGTTCCAAACAAGTGGCATGGACTCCCATGGCAGAAAGAGGTTTAAAAATCTCTTTCTGCTATGGGAGGACATGCCACTTGTAGCAGAACCAGCAGAATTTATTCTAAAACATCTCTTTTTTTCTTCCTTCCATCCCTGTCCCTACATACCCGTACAATTGCTCTTGAAAACCTGCATTCACTCTTCGGTATAAAAAACCAGAATGCCAAGCCAAACACACTGCAAGGAAGACTTTTAATCCAAATGCTAGCAGTAAGTGCTTGATCAATTTGTCATAAATAATTTTAAAAGCAGGAATAAATTTTGATTGCATCACAAATAAGGAAAAACAATATATTTTACGTGTACAAATAAGATTAACTCATATAGAATTTTTGAAATACAAATCAGTGACAGATACAATCTTACTGCCAGAGACAGCCCTGGAAAGCATTTTTTGTTCTGTCAGGAAAAAAATTAACTTTGCTAACATCAAGGAAAAATGTGTATGTTATAAAGAATCTACATTTTTGCCTGTATAATGAAATTGTTACATTCATTATTATAAATGCCCAGGTCTCAAACGAAGCGTATTTCATAACAAGGAAAGTCATCTGTATTGTGGAGATAGCTAGTTGAACACATTTAAAAACACTCCCAGTTCTGCATTTTTATTTTATTTTGAGAAATGAAGAACAGATTTAGGATTGCACAAGCACATAGTTCCTTGCTTCTCCAGGTTTTCACCTACCTGTAAAGCAACCAACCATAACAGCCATTCGAACAAGTCGGACTGACCATGCTCTAATCCTGCACATGTTAGCCTGAAAAAACACTTACAAACTCTCTTACAACTAAGAACAGGTGGAAGAATAACAGGTTTTGAATCTAATTTTAGAACTTGGGCATCACTTACATTTATAAGCTAAAGAAGAAGAACCAGCTTTTATTTACATCTTGGCATTTAGGGAAGGACTGCATTTGTGCATACACAGGTTCAAATCCTACACTATTTGGATTTAATTTAACTAAAAACTTTCTGAACAGATCCTGTAAAAGTTCATTAAAAACAGTGTAAAGCAAATATAAAGTATATTCTTAAAGATTTTTTTTCTTGTTCCACTAAGCTCTCTGACCCCACAGTGGCCACCAAAATTGATTTTCTACCCTAGCCCCAATTTCAGTAATCAAGTCTCCCATAAAGAACAGTCCACTGCTGTGCTTAATTATCTGAAGAATATGCAGAGAAGGATAACCAAGATGATATGCTTAGATATCTTTTAAAAACCCAGGTCCAGTTGGACCAGAGCTATCTTATCTTGCCCAGTTTCCCCCTCTACAACAATTTCTACATTTTTCAAATAGCTCTTTCATGATACTACTGTTCAGAAAATATTGCCTCTTCAGACTGGAAGCAGAAAGCACCCAGCTAACCCATTTTAAAGTTTTGTCAGGAATTGAGAAAGCTCTTCATTAAAGCCTTTCTGATGCCCTCCTCCACATGGACTGCATCTCTCAAACAATGCAGGCAGACGTTTGCGGATTCGAGCTCATACCATAAATGATTTAACCTTGGTTGAATAATTCAGAATTTATCTGCAACCTCATTAAAAAAGTTGCACTGACTGCAAAGCACATGATTTCAATCTGTATTAATTTTGCAATGTTATTTTCAATTTTACAACCATGAATTCAAAGAACAAAAAGCCTAGACTACCTCCAAAAATGGTAAACATCCAGAAATAGTTCCCAAAACAAAGGTACCAAATAAAAGCACAAAGATTTTAAAGTCTAAATGAAGAGCCCTTGCCTAAAACCTGATGATAGCAAATGCCTTTGAAGCTTATAGTTGATTTAAAAATAAAGCCCTGAAGACAGATGGTCAGCTTGGAGATGGAACAGGTTAAACACCGTCACTGAGGTTAGGCTGTGTCTGCTGAGAAGAAGGGAGCGTGCGAGATCCCAGACCAGCGGAACGACTGCTGCAGAACCCAGAAGCAAGGAAGCCATGCTAAGAGATCAGTCACACCTTGGCCCTAAATGGCTCTCTCAGACAGAGCTGGGACCTGTTTGTGTAGCTGCTCACTGCATGGCATTACAGGTCTTTCCTCCTGACGTGCATTTGGGCTCTGATCTTCGGATGGGAACAGATTTGCACAGACACTGACTTGGCTGGCTCTGGAGCTGGCTCTGAACAGCATTACCCACAATAATGGACTGAGAGCACAATTTAGAAATAAAGAAATAAATTAACAGAATCATATAACACTTGATGTCATATGATAATGTGTAAGATAGTGGTTTTTGATGATGTTCCCCAATCATCTGGCCAGACAACCACACCATTCCTGTACAGGTGCTAAAGGACAGGCAAGCTACAGGATGCCCGTTCTGAAGCTCAAGCTGACAGAGACTAAACTGTGTCTGCATAGTATGAAAAATGCATAATCTATCACAATATTTCCAAAGGATTTCCTGACAGTCCTCTTTTCCCTCTCCAGAAAAAGGATGCTGCTACTTGAAAGGGATGATGGGAAGATAGACATTTGATACTGATGGGAAGACAGAAATTTAAAACCAAACAGCACGCAAAACACGCAAGCACATTGGCACACAGACTGTAAAGATAATGCAGCCTGCTCAGCTTCCTTGCAAAATCACTGTCTCTTGAATGCCAAAGATTATTTCTAACCTTTGATGAAAAGCTTTTTTGAGACAGCATGATCATACTGTTGCTTCTTATGGGCAGCTGATTTAAATAGTTTCTTGATGAAAATTTGAAAGGCATTGCATCTTTCTAGATTGAAGAACTTGACCTCTGATGACAAGTAACTGTAATTACATCTGTTAACCTGACTTCAGAACAGAACAAAAGAGATGTGATAAACTCCATGCTGCCAAACAAGCTATGCAATCATTAAAGAAAGTAAAAGTTCAAATGGTGCAAACTCTTTGGAAAGAGTGCTGAGCTTTCCAAACTGCAGCAGCTTGCATCCTTTGTGCATCTAATCAGTAATTTGCGGGCTTGGTGTTTCCCTGACAGCTGGTATATGGACAGGAGATCAAAACCGTAGGTGTAAACAACATCAGGTTGTTAGAAATGAGATTCCAGCAAAACTACCTCAGCAAAGGAAAACTAAAAGCTTATCTTGCACTTTCTGTTTGGAAGGTAAATCCTGCTGAATCTTCATGAATTCATTAAAACCCGTGCTGCAGAATACTGATTTATCCTCGTTGTGCATTCTTTCCATACTTCCAGATTAAACACCTTCTTTCAACTACAGAAAATCCCTGTCATAAAAGAAGTTTCTTTCTCTGCTGCCTGGGAAATAGCCTGGAAAATTTCTGCAGCTCCAAACTAGGCCTTCTTCACCGAGCAGAGAGCTCTGCTTCTTCATAAATCCCTAATCCAATGCTGCTTTGGTCCATATTTACATCTAGAAAAAACTGACAGGACAAGAGTAGAGGCAGATGCAGAAAAAAAGCCCAAACTAGAACAATCTAGCAGAAGGTCCCTGAGGTCTGAGTGTGGTTACAGGGAGCACAGAACACAAGACAGCAACAGAAGGAAATCAATAATGATACCAAGTCTGTAGGATCTCGAGGAAATGTCTTGATAAAGAGTAATTTACCTAACTTATCTTCATTAAACAGGATTTATGTTTCCCTGAATTAGTAGTTCCACTTTTTAGAACTCAAGAGAACATGAGACAGATCAGATTGCTCTGATGAAGCTCCTGATTGCAAAGTGGCAGCAGAGTTGTTTTTAAGCAAATACCAACCCAACCCTGCCTGAGCTCAGGGATTGCAGTACAGTACACACAGCTAATCCTCACTAACACATTTTCAGCTCTGCTATATATCCTGTAGCAGTACCTTGATCAGGACTCTAGAGACCACCGTAAAATGCTGCCACACATCAGGCCCCTACCCACTGTCTGAGCTGGTAACAAGTGTTAGTTCTTTCATTACAACTTTTGTGCTTAATTTCAGCAGATAAACAAGCATTTTGTAACCACTTTATGAACTTTATGAGATCTCTCTTCTCACTGTTCTGTATTTTCATATAGTACAAGGCCTGTATCTCTACTGCAAAAAAAAAAAAAAAAAAAAAAAAACCAAACAAACAAAAAAAAAGTTTTTTTGAAAAAAGTTGNAAACAAAAGTTTTGTTTGGAAGTAGTTGAGAACATTAATTTCATTAGGGAAAAATTAAAAAAAAAATCAATTCTGACCAGTCACACCAGAAGACTGTTTGTACTTGAAACTTCGACATGACATCCTCATCCGATGTGGGCAGCCAGGGACAACGCTGAGCACAACACAACTGCTCAGGAGTCATGTGTAATGGTAGTTAACCACAAGCTCTTGCCTAACAATGAACTTTTCCCAACTTTTCCACAGAAGTGCCCAAGTAGTTTGTCATTTTCTTTCTTTAGGCTAGGATTTTAACAAAGTAAGCAAAGCTAAACCTGCAGTATGCACATGGGAACGACATATACCAGTAAGAAAGTAATAAAAAGTAATAAAGTAATAAAATCATCATCCAAATCTGTAACCATAACCTGGCCATTCATTGAATCTGAACATTTATGAGCACACCTATATTGCTCAGACATTTATAGGGATACACTGTTGATAATAGAACTTAATTTCAATATTTCAATATACTTTTCAAAAAAAGTAGTAGATTAAGTATAATAAAAATGTTTTCTTGTCTGTAATGCTGACCTGAGCTTTGGCTTATAACCAAAACCTTTTACTATTTGCTAGACCCTGTTGCTGTATTTTATGGAAGACAGTAACATACATGGTAATATTTAGTTTGGTGCTAAGTACTATAAGCCTCAATAAAATAATTACTTTTACAAAATAAGAGCAGATAATGTAAGTTTTTACTAAGATTACATGACACTGAAAATTAATGGTTGCATTTGCAATCTTGATTTTGATTTCCTGTTATTAGGTACTGGTACAACCTCCTCCACAATGAAGCCATGCTTAATATTATTGATAGCAAATCATAATAAGGTTTTCCAAGTACTAAGCAGATACACAGAATCAGTAGAAAGGAGGAATGTGGTATTCATCAATTTAAACAGGATTTTACTGCTGTATTTTATATATCTATATTTCTCCATTTATTTCTTCTTTAAGTTTACTGAATCAAAGAACATTAGGAGCTGGAAGGGACCTCGAAAGATCATCCAATACATCCCCCCCTGCCTGGGCAGGGTCACCTCGATTAAATCACACAGGAACGTGTCCACATTGGTCTGGAATGTCTCCAAAGAAGGAGACTCCACAACCTCTCTGGGCAGCCTGTNCTGGACTCTTTCAAGGAGTTCTATGTCCTTCTGGAACTGAGGGGCCAGAACTGGACACAATATTCCAGGTGGGATCTCACCAGGGCAGAGTAGAGGAGGAGAAGGACCTCTCTTGACCTACTGGCCACCCCCTTTCTAATACACCCCAGGATGCCATTGGCCTTCTTGGCCACGAGGGCACATTGCTGGCTCATGGTCATCCTGCTGTCCCCCAGGTCACCTTTGCTGCTCTGATATTTTCCCTAAAGCCAAGTTGTCAGTTTTGAATTAGAAATGCATATTATGTGCCTAATTATCTGCATTTGGGCTTATCTCATCCACAGGCCCCATAATGAAACACTGAAAGTAAGACATGAAAAATGTTAGCAGAAATTTGACATATGCACATATGATCCTTTCTCTTTTGCTACTATTTCAAAACTATTTTTGACATTTGGTCTTCAAATGCCTAAATAAAGTTTGTGGGTTTCATTCTATGCCCATTCAATACCTAGGAAAAGACAGTACCTGTAATTTACTGGAGTATGTTTAAGTGACTGCCACACTGCTAATTATGAAAGTAAGTGGAAGAAGGGAAGAATACATTAGACAAATGCATCAGAAATTACTAAGGCAGAAATGACTAAGACATAATTTATTCTGCCTTATGGCAGAAGAATAGAACAGCAGACCTCAAAATCTGTTCACAGAAATTCTGTAAATGCTTCCATGCTGGAAGAAGATTTCTCCTTTTATAGAAATGTTTCCATGCAGTGGTTAGACCATATATGGGACCTATATCTGAGTCCCAGAACCAAAAGATTCTTTTTAAGATTAAGAGCATCACTCTAATTCCATGTAAATTTAAGTCTACTTTTAGGCATTGTGAGAACTAACAATACTCTTTAAATTAATTCCTCACTGAATAAAGCATCATTTTAAACATTTATAGCACACAGCTATATATCTCGTGGATAATCATAATTGCAAGTAGTAAAAGAACACTGGAGTCGAAAGTAATTCAGGATATCTCATCAACCCAACCCAAACCACTTGATAATCTATGATTCTGAATAGATAATTGTCAAATTCTTCTGTAACATCTTAAAAAGTAATGTGATGAAGCACAATGTGTGCTGCACATTAGAAGCACACTGTCTTNGTAAGTAATTAGGATATTATTTCATCACAACAGTGATGAAGCACAATGTGTGTTGCACATTAGAAGCACACTGTCTTTGTGACTTAAAGCTGTCATTCTGATATACAAATCACAATTTTATTTAGAGTTCTACTAAACATTTAATTACAGAGCTCTGAAACAGAAAAAAATATTCAGTCTTCAAAAATGCAACTATACATCATTATGGACAATAAAGAAATAAAGTAGAATAGATAAGAGTATTCTTAGATACATACAATAAAAAGAAAAATGGTGCAAGTTTACCTATGTTTCACCACTATCATTTGGTAAATGAAATTTATGCAGCTACTCCCTTGGAAATTACAAATTAAAGTTGACATGATAGGAAGGCCTAAATAATGTGTCCTTACCTAAAGAAATGTGCCTGCTTTCTCCACCTTTTCTAGATGACTAATGCCTGTAACACAACTCTAAGGATTTAGTTTTATGATGGACAACAGTCAGTTAATCAATACTCAATCAATACTCCTGCTTGAGAAAATAAAAGCCAAGAAATATACTAAGGTACCCTTCATTAAAAAAATCACATTATTTTAAAATGAACTTCTGCATATGACACATGCTGAATGCACAGATACTCTGATTCACGTTTCTTTTGAATTAAAAGAAATGTGCATTTCCCCATGGAATACACAAGCTGGTTTTATCCAAACTCAGTTCACACTGGCTGTCAATCTCACGTGTCCTTTAGCTGTCATACATGTTTAATTTCTGAAAGAGAATTTATCTTTGTGAAGCTCTTCAGGAAAATATAATTAGATAGTATGTAATTACATTTATATAATTTTATATAATTAGATTTCTGACAACTCACTTATGTGATAACATGGCCCTCACTGCAGAATCAATGCAGCTCACAAATTAGCAGTGGATTTCAGCTTTGCAATGCCTCAGCAAAGCAATAACAGGAGAAACTGAAGGAAAATACCACTTAAATGACTTGCTACAAGAGCAAAGGAAGTCAATAATTGATCCACAAACGTAATTGGATTCCCGAGTCAATATTCAGTGTCCAAGCTTCAAATAAGTTTTTCTTTCACACTAGATAAAACAGGAGAGAATTTGGCTCCCAGACCCATTTTCCTCTGAACCAAACAGATGAAGTGTACCACAGTCCATCTAGCTCCTCTGCAGTAGGGCAATTCCTCCAAGTTTAGACTCCAGCAAGTTTGCCTTACTCTAGATGTAACAACAAATAGAATCAGTGTAAGTAAAAGCAGTAATTGGTTTGGACAAGCACTATTTATTTGTGAAAACTTTACAGCTTTAAAGATTTAGAGATACCTTCATAATGATTTAACATCAAGTGTGTTGCTATCAACTGAATTATTGCTGCTCTGTAATTACCTCTGGTTGGATAAATTTCCCATTCGGATTTAGATACATCAAAGGGTCCTGAATTAAGCAAATCTTTATCGAAGTTTTCAGATATTACCAATTAATTATATTAACATATACATCTTATTTCTTTCAAGCATCCTGAAACTGAGTCTATATATAGTGGGTTTCACCTTCTGATTGTCAATGCCAGATTCTCAATACAGACACCATCAGAGACAGAACACATCAGCCAGAAGTCCCAAGTCGGTCCAACGAAATATTAAGTTTACTATAAAAAGAGGTAAGAAATAATAAAATTAACTTTACAGGAAATACAGAAAGATTATCCTTAGACCTTTGTAAGACATTAATGACACTAGAAGACCAAAACAAACAAAACAAAAAAGACACATAATATAATACATGCAGTGGTAGCACAGAATTCTTTTTAAGCCTCCCTGAGTAGTTTCTACAAAAATCAGAGCTCCTCAAAGTAAAGAGCTCGAACTTCTGGAGGAAGGACAGTACTTAATTCAGGACTCTTTGATGTAACAACCAAGGAAAAAGTGAAATAATTTAGCCTTTAAGAGCTCACTTCACCACATACAAAACCGAAAATTCCTTAAATATATTCCTTTGCAAGAAGCAGAAACAATCCCATGAGTTTCACCAAAACTCTTCCACAACCTGATCAGATGAACACCTCTGCCACAATAAGCCCATTTGATTTCTAAGCTTTAAAAAAAAAAAAACAAGCAAGTATTTCCCTTGACTTTGCACACTACATGGAAACTACACAGGAATGTGGAAGCTGTACAGAACAAGTTATTTGGTTTCTTTGTATTGAAGTAAATCCAGCATTTGCTTGCTTTCTTTGCAGAAGAAGCCATGGCTGGCTCATGGTCATCCTGCTGTCCACCAGGACCCTCAGGTCTCCTCTCACCTGCACTACTCTCCACTCCTTTTCACTGTTTTTCACTCTTTTTCACTGTCCCCTATATTTTGAACTAAAGAAAGAGTGTCCTTAGTGGAGATCCCCTCACCTGACTCCTTAGCTCAGGTTAATTTATGTGTGTGTTCCACTATCTTCTCCCTGACACATCTTTGGCTTTTCACTTTGTCCCCTCACACAGACACAAACCTTTTCCAGCCTTCCTTCTGAAATGCTCACTTAAAACTTTGTCTCATTCATCCCTTTTCCACTTGCTTAACACTGGAGAATTCAGCAAATAACTCAACATGGCCGACAATGTGCTCTGGGGCCCAGCAGCCAACCGCACCCTGGGCTGCATCCAGAGGAGCGTGGCCAGCAGGGCGGGGGAGGGGATTCTCCCCCTCTACTCTGCCCT
>VXBZ01003003.1:80872-100426 GCA_013399135.1 Heliornis fulica
ATTCTATGATTCCATGATTCTATATCATGGGGAAAAAAAACACTAAATTTGAATGGAAGTGCAAACTTTAAAACACACAAATTAAAACAAAAGCTATTGCTGATAAACAAAAAAAAAATTCATTTTTCATGGGTTTTTTCCATGCCATCATAATAATCTGTGCAGCAAAATATATTCAACTTAGCAAGCAAACCCAAGTCGAGCAATTGGGTACTGGCCACATGATCCCATCACCTTGTTTGAACTTTCAAATATTTGCTCTGAAATGATTCATACTAAGAAAAAGAGGCTAGTTAGAAAAGATAACTAAGACTTCAGGCAGTTACTCTGCTTTTTCTCTCTGTAATGACATTTTCACTTAAATTAAAAAGCTTTACAAATGCTCCTTCCTCTGGCACATACTTTATGGGTAAAAGCTAACTATAAAGCCACATTTTACACTGTTTACAGGATGTGCTTTGTATCTGTATCTTGAATATCACTACAAGTGTTTTGATTAAATGCACACCATATATTTAAGCATAAATCTTTATCATAGTTCCATTAGACTCTCTGAAAATGCCTTTACAAAGATTGATTGCCCTGAGCAGCATCAAAGCAGAGACTCACGGACCACAGCCAGTTTTCTACTGGTAAGAGAAACAATATTCATCACCAGTAGCTCAGCAGCATCACCTAAGTCTACATTAAAGCCACATCTACACTGATTCCTGGCTGGCCACACACAGCACAGGTCAAGGAAGCTTGTTAAGCACAGGATGTAACGAGCAGATGTTACTACAGCACTTGTCTCTCTGTTCACAGCAAACAGCTAGAAGAGGTGTGTAAACTTTGAGATGTTCAGGTGAACTTGGGGCAGCTGTTGCTCAGACATGTGCAACCCCTCTCCCTGGGTAACTTCCTCATTTGAATCGTCAGCAGGGTTTGAACCATGTCCCATCTCTTAGCACAAAACATCCTTGGGTGAACAGAGGTTAAAGCTTTACTTACAAGTGACAGTCAGATGTTTAAAAGGGTTTGACAATTCATAAACCATTTGTCTGTTCCCCAGCAATAAACTCAGGGATTATTGTGAGGTCCAAAGCGTGAGAACCCATCTCTAATGTAAAGTAAGCCATAAGAAATAGAAAAATGACCCCAAAGAAAAAAAGAAAAAGCAGTGTTTAACTACTTAAGACTCAAAGGCCAAAAAAGCCCCTTGTAAATAAAGCACATAAACTCTCTAAAGAAAGCTGACCTGCAGAACAGTTCTCTGTAGTGTCTCGTGTAATAATATTTTGGAGGAGGTAAGAAAAGCCTTGCAGGTACAACAGAAGTAGAAACAATGTTATTATCTATGTAGAAAGTAAAATTTGCTTTCACTGATAAATTTGTGCCAGCTGTGCTTATATATACTGAAATCTCATCATGCTTCTCACCTTTTGCTCCTGACCTTCCAAATGGCTCAGAGGAGTGAGACTACTTGAAGGATCATCAGTTAAGTACAACAAAGCTCCTGCTAGGTTTAGCTAATGAGATTTCTCCTTTAGTGCTCCAAAAAGTAGCTGAGAAAGACAAAATCTTGTATTCTTTATTTATTGTTGTTAATTTATCAGACATGTAAGGGACACATCTGGAAGTAGATTTGTTTGAACAGCTGAAGACCATCTTTGCATGCAGAGTACAGACCCTACACCAAATCAATCTATAGCATACATGATTTTGCCAAAAAACTTCACTGGTTGGAAAACACTGGATTATAAACACCCACAGTTTGCATTTTCAAATGCAAATAGTATTAAGACTGGCTGTAGCAAGTAATACTGTGAGGAAAAGATTCTCCAGACCTGAAAGTATTAAGCTAAACCTCTATAAAATATGAGGAAAGGATGAGGAAGAACTGAAACCACACAATTTCTTCATACACTGCCCGATTCTGACAGAAGGAACAACCTTTAGAGAAACTGCATGTTTTGAAAGGCAGAGGAGTGTCATGGATACACTTAAGTTAGCTAAATACACTCTTTAAGGCTTATTTCAGGACAGCAATTATATATCAGTACAGTGTAGTGACTGAGTACCTGGCAGATGCTGCTGCTGCAGGCTACAAAGTCTGGTCTGAGGCCTTCTAACCCCACCACCCAGCAGAGGCAAGAATCTGAGATCCTTTTGGTATGTCACAGTGGCAAAATATCAAGGTTATAAAAACATAGATACTAAGTCATCAGTTTACCCCAACCAGCTCTCAAACTTGGGTAATATTATTAACAACAGGATAATCAGTTATGTACCATTATAAACATACTCACAAGCCTTTTATTTCTTTCAGTGATCCATTATTTTTGTGGCAAATGAGGGTTTCCAGATGACTAGGGCTTACTGAGGCATGCTGAGACAAGGACCTGCCACAGCTCAGCCTGATACATCGTCACAATGGAGTTTGGGGGCCTTCCCCAAGAGTCACAGCAAAGAGATCAGACTATGGCATCTGGGAAGAAATCTGGCTGCACCCAGAACACTTTAACACGGCCTGGCAACCTACAGAATACATTTTAGGGTCTATTTCTACTAATAAGGATAGGAAGAAACAGCAATTTGAGAAAAAACACTTTTTCCTAGTAAAGGTTTCCTGTAAAGGTTTCCTAGAGCTGGCCTGGAGGTCCTAATGCATAAGAAGGCCTCTTGATGAGTAACAATAAACATGAAAATTCAAAAATACACAGATTTTTTAATTTGTGGCTCCAAAATGCAATGTGTGGTATGGGATGCATTAGGCCTTCTGTTAAAAGCAAGTTAGAGAATCTAGTTTAACACATTTTATTGACAAGGACAAGACAAAGTGTCATAGACTCGACCAAAAATATTTCCATCAAATTTTGTAGGCTGGCTTGCTCAGCAGTGACTAATTTTTCCTGGGGGCTTCTAGCACTAGTTCACAAGAAATATTTCCATATGATTTGAAAACATAGAATGTCCCTTAGTCTACACATTAAGCACTTCATCTTCCCAATTACAAATGCTTTTTTATATAAAATTATGGAGCTTAAGGCTATACAGTTTCTTCCTACTTGATATCTGGTAATTAGGTACCAGACTGACATCACTGTAATCATTTTTGATAATTTTCTAATATTTGTTTGTTTGGCCACAATGTCATTTTGAAGTGAATACAGTTTGGAGACTGCCAGCAAGATGCAGTATGGACCTCCTATATATAAAACCTACTTTAGAACATTTTTGTTAGTTCTCCCTCCTGAGTATGTTCTCTAATAGATGAAAAACTGGTGCCAATGGTTCCTAGTTTAATGTAGTACTTAAAGACACCTACCTGTAAAATCTAATCAAATCCACTTTCATGCTTTGATTTTCCTACATTAGATAAGAAAACCATTGGTCTCCTCATAAGATTAAACTGGTTATGGTCCATGCCCATCTCTATTTCAATTCTGCTTTATACTTATTTTTCATTAAGAGGGATTCTCAATATTACTCAGAATTTATATCATTAACACTATGTCAACAAAGAAGCATTATGGCTTATATTACCCAGGGCACAATTTGCATTTTCATGGTTAGATAACCTGCTGATCTTGAATCATTTAAACAGATCTTCTAATTCCTGTCTGATTATCTCAAATGCAGAAATTTCACTTTAAGTACAGGTTCATTGAGGCATTTTTCTATCAACTCACCTTTCTGGTGGGTTGCTGGGGTTTCATTGGGGGGTTAGGCATAGGGTTTGTTTGATTTGGGTTTTTTAATGGTTCTTACTCTTGTCTAATTTGTCAGAAGATTATTCCAGTCTTTTGCCTATTTAAGAGGAAGAGTTCTGACTACACCAGTGATTCCAGCCTGGGAAGCCCCAGCAGCAGCCCCAATCACAGTCTAACCACGTTACCTCCCCTTTGCACCCTCTTCACCAATCTGAAGCCCGCCCTTGCAGTGATGTCTTTACAGGTGACATCTCTTCAGTGTTTGGTCTCTGTATCAGGTATAACCTGCAGGATTTTGGTGGTGGAGGCTGCAGGGTGCCACGTGGAATGCAGAGAGCTGGGTCTCTCAGAGCAGGAGGGTCCCTCAGCCAAGCAGAGCAGCTCCCAGCCCTGCTGCAGAGCACATTTAAAATGGCAGCAGCTGCTCTGGGAAAAGCTCCTTTCTTCAATGTGCTAGTGACAATCCAGCAGAAAGCCAGAACAACAGGCATGTACAGCACTCCCACAGCAAGCACAACCGAGCATCACAGAGCTGGGGATCCCTCAGCAAACAGAAAGGCAACAAGCACAAGTCAGACATTGAGAAAAAGTTTGATCAGTGTATTCATGAAGCCTTTAGACTGCACTTTGGAAATTAATTACATGCTGAGTGTAACGGCCCAACAGGAACAGCAGATCATGGGTTTGAACAGTTTAACCATTCCAAATGTTTCCCAGGAAGTCTCTCAAAACTGCCACTTCTTTGAAGTGCTTTTGTTTCTAAACAAAGCCCATGCCTGCCACAAGATCTCTTTCCATGCCACGAGTATTATTCAGATGGACACAGATTAACGTTATTGCCTTGACAGAAAGTATAAATAAGAATGTGATATGACACTGTCAGTGCTGCGACGCTGCACTGCAAAAACAAGCAGCAAATAAGTAATACACAGGTGGCCAGACAATGTGATCCTGCAAAGACACATTCCAAGCCCGCTACGTTCCACGTGGATCAGGGGCACTCACATTGCATTGACTCAGAGTTTGTGCAACCTCAAATGCTCCAGCATCTCAATTCCGAACTTAACCCCAGTTTCAGGGCAAGAGAAATTAAAGGGAGATGAAAGCTTTTCAAATCAACTTGCAATTTTGTCCAAGTGCTTTAGTAAAATGGAGGGCACTTTCAAATTCTGAGGAAAACAAAAATAATTTTGTTTTCTGTGCATATTACAGAAACATCACTCAATCTTAACAAATTATACATGAGAATTTCCAATTTTTAAATACAAGACTTTGCCAGCTTCCTAGACTGAGGTAGGACATTTGCATAAATGTCAACATGGAAATCCATTTCCCAGATACTGTTACTAGTCATCATTCCTCAGAAATCTTCTCCTTCTGGAAATAGTCTGCCATTTAAACTACCATCTAAGTCGCCAAGCATATCCTATCACAATGAACAATTATTCCCTTTTTTTGCAATGTTCAGAAGTTACCCTTTTTTCTCATCATTTTTTTCTTGGGTGAGCTTTCTGCTGTCAAAAAAACCCCAAAAAAGGAGTAACAGAAAGAACTGAATTATAACCAAAGGCAAAAGAAAATGGGAATGGAAATAAAAATCCAATGACTTTCTTGTTTTCATTTTACATGCCCATTAAAAAATCAGACTTCCTAATACACTAGAAAAGCTAGGGAACCAAACCTAAGAGAAGTTCCTAGAAATCTGCAGAAGAAATATGAACAATTCTCTCCTAAAAGACAAAAGCTACCTAACAGGAACACCTGACCTGGTCTCTTTCCTAAACTTCAAAGATCAGAAGATGGCTTCCTAAGGACCACCATGAGACAAAAGCAATGGTAGCAGGCAGTATTTTGCAGCTCTAGGAGAGAACATGCATTAGAGCTAGAATTAAATGAAGACCAAAGAAACAAAATTATGCAATATACATACATAATAGATAGATATAGCAAACACTTTTTCCTCTCAGTTTGGAAGCTGCTGTGATTCTCAGGATATTTTATTATTATCAGTTTAGGAATGTAACTATACACTTCACTGGATGCTTTTAATTGTCCCTCAGTGAAACACCTGAAACACACAAAGTGTACCTTAGCACATTTCATTCCACTACTATATTTGGTATATTTGGGAATGAGAGTAGGATCACGGAACAAATAATGACCTAGTGCTCTTCTTCCTTCAAAATTGTCTCAGCTCTCCAAGGGGCTTGATTTATTTACAGCATTATATTTTTAGTCTCTCTCATTCACAGCTAGAGGCAGTCACTGGTTCAAAGAACTGGAGCACTTCATCTGACCGACCGTTACGTGACACCACTGAAGAGTTTTACAGTTTCAGTCTAAACCAGGTACCATAAACAATAAAGGAAATGCCCAGTCAGAGCTACAATCATGTTGGCCTTGTGTCACCTCTTAATAACACCTGATCTCTCTTTAAAAACAGTTGTGGGAAAAAAATCTCAGGGACAGCATTTGCTTTTTTTCCCCAAAAATGAAAATATACATTAATTAATTGCTTTGGGTTTGTTTTCTCAGCTCATATTCTAACCATCCTACCATAGGATTCTTCAAAGTAGAAAACAATCATTGTCCAGTAGGAATAAGTAATTTATCTGGTATTTTTACATTTAAATTGTGTTACATTTACATTGTGAACAGGCAGCATTTGTGCTTCAATATTTGAAGAAATGAAGTCCTAACAGCAAGATTACAACCAGCCTTCAGAAGAATCAAACAGAAAAAAAGCCCAAACAAACAAGACAGGTAAACTCTTAACAGAAATGGTCAAAGAAATTACTTGGGACTTATGAATGAAAGCAAATTAATTTAACCCAGACCCCAGACCAAAATGATACAGCTTTCCTGGTGATAGAGGAAGACAAATGTAATACCAAGAAGCTGATTTGCTGATTTATTCCATACATTGTTGGGAATAAAACCTCCCTGACATTAGCAGTGGAATGGCACCCAGAACTAGGCTAAGAGCTGCACTCATTAGTGAAGAGGTCACCTCTAAGCTCTGTGATTTTACATTAAGCAACAACTGGTGTCAACTTTGCCAGCATGTGACTCCACTCTTACCTTTTGAAGCTGCCCTACAGCATACAGAGCGTATCCCCATCTGACCTGAGAACAAAAAGTAAATTAAATTAAATTTTGACTGAAGAATCTCTAACTGAAATTATTGTTGAGTCAGTAACAGGTCAGTCTTGTTATCATTAATTAGGATCATGATATAATTACCCTTACAGGATCTGACCGTCTGTTCCGGAGTCCTAGCAGCTCTTTGAAATAACATTGTTTTGAGTCTCTGTATTTCTCACTAGTCTGGGTCTCCCTTTCATTCTAGTTGTCAAATTTTAAGTACATAGTCAAATTAAAATGCCACCAGCGTATTAAAAGACTGAATTAAAAAAAAAAAATAAAACACCCAGGAAATTAAAACCACAATTCATTTAGTCAAAGGAAACAGCAAAACAAAAGCATAAACTGCTATAAATAAAACCATGAAATGACTCATCCACATCTCTCACTTGCACACATTTTTCTGCACTCTCAGATCCTCTACATTTGTGGTTTAAGTCAAAGATGCTCTCAAGATCCCTTTTCACCCTCAATACTGTGTGTTAAATGTTAATTTAGTCTATCAACTTGTTGCTAAACCAAGATTAAGTGAATGAACGATCATACTGACTACTGAAAAGCTTGTTTTGATATGAAGCTTCATGTAGTTTACCAAGACAGCTTTATTAATAATAAATGCCAGTTATGCCAAGGTTGGGTTTTTCTCATATTGATTCTCTCTGCCAGGCATGACAACCATGCAGACGTGTTTTCAAAGGCATTTGTTTACCAGACCAGAATTCCATTGTGCTGAACACTTTGTTCTTAAAATGTGATCGTTAAGGGGTGGGTTTTTAAAAGAATGTACAATAAGCCACAAACTCACTGCACCAACTTCATAAACACAAACTTCTTGTTTGCTTTTTAAACATATCTACAGTTCCCATTTATCTAGGCTGGAGCAAAGTCTTTAGGGTTTTGTCAGATTTGGAGAATATATTTTAAAGATACCCGTTCCTTTTTCCCCTGTTCTCACGTCTCTTTGATCTTATGTTGCTATATTTGTCATTTTACAGTCCAAATTTCCACATTTCTACTTCAAAAACAACTCCCACTAAATGCAAATTTAACTATTTAATGTACCTTTTACAGTGACTATATGTACCAAATGTTGTCACCTAATTTAAGATTATTCTTTTGTTCAAAAAAAATTATTTCTTTTTCTCCCTTCAAGGAAAATTAGAAGTTAACAGGGAATATTTTTCCAGAATCCATTGGGAATCCAAACAGATGCAGGATTTACACACCTACATGTTGTATTTCATGTTGTAAACAATGATACTCCTCTGTCCACTCAGTCCACCCTCCTGTTCATTATGGTGGCTCCTGTTCCTGCTAGACCAGACCAGACCCCACTTGAAGACTCTGGTGGTATCAGTTACTGCTACCACACCAGGTGTTGCCTTCACCAGTTTTAGCCTGGCACACTGAGTAGGTGGGCCTGGCACTGTGCCTGGTGGTCCCAGACACAAGCCACCACTACTGCACTGCCCAGTCCTGCATGGGAGCACAGACAAGGGGAGACAGAGGACTCATGGGTCCCACTAGCAAAGCCAAGTCTGTACATTTGAGAGTATTTGCTGCCTATGGGATGAGAAAAATGAATCTTTCTTCATTGCTGAATGACCACTAATACTATGTAAGATAAAAAAAAATAAGTAAAATACATTTTTGTAAAATGCTGGACAACTTGACACTTCTTTATTTGTACACTATCAAGATCTAATGTTCCCCTATGGGGAATACATGGTGGGTTTAATTGCAGTAGTATTTCTTGATCACCACCATGCAAGTCACAAGAGAATGAAACATATGAACACTTTTATAACTATTGAAAAGGTAAAGATGCTGTTCTCACTTTTTTTTGTAGAAGTGGTCAGCTGATACTGTGTAGTATTGTCACAGGTGTGCCCTATCTTCCCATTCTTCCTCCAGTTATTTCAACCAGTATATTCAATACAGCCAGTATCACCAGTAAGCACCTAACTAAATTCCACAGTGTGAACACTATACATTTTTGATACAGGAGAGCAAAATTAAACTACACAAAGGAGTAGTTTTTATGGTCACCAAGGTGTGCCAGTTTTCTACATCTGAATTTAGGCACTTGCAAAACATCACTATGCCCAAGAGCAGCTGGAAATCTTGTATTGCATATAAACCTTTGAAATAGAACTGATACTGTACTGAAAGAGCCTTTCTCCCTCCCCTCACAGGACAGGAACGCTGGTTGCTTGCTGACACATACTCAGTGACTTCTAAACACCTGCAGATACTGAGTGTATTTCAACAGAACTGCTTTACATTTAATCTCAGCATCTGTATCTCAGAATGGCTGCTGACAGTCTCAGTTTAAGTTATCTTTCACTACTGAAATTATTTTTCAATAGTGATTTTTTGATCTTAATTTCTCTGTCTTTCCTTCAGAATGTTGCTGTATGTCACACAAAGCACAAGACTGTGAAGTGCAAATCTCCTTTTCTTTCTTTTGACAGCTTATATGAAAACCTCTAATTTCTTAAACAACTTTCACATTTACAGGGCAACAATCAAAAAGAATTACAAGGGCAGGATATTTACTTCTCAACACTGTAAAAAAGCACACTCCTCTTGGTGAGCAGCCATGCTGGTCAAAAAAAATTAAGATATCATTGAGGTTGTGAGGATTATTTTTTGAAGGTTCTTTTCCCCCTTTCCTTGTACATTTTCAATCTATATAGCTAAAAGTAATTTTACTTGACTAAATTCATTGGAGAAAGACTTTGGAAAACAGGAGCTGGAAACTCAAGCTGTGGTTGCTTTGTCACTGTTATCATTTCTTTTACATGTAGATAAATGGAAGGTTTGTTTTATTGCCCCTTACCATTTGAAAAAACTAAAGCACAGGGCAAGACATGTTGTCTCTTCCAGAAATAAGGCTGGTTTGGGAAGAAAATAAAGTTCAAAAATAAAACACATATGGTAAGTTCTGATTACACACAGTAACAGGAAAACAGAAATAATAATTAGCCTTCAGAATTCCAACCAGAATTTGTGGACTTCGGTTACAGCTACTTATTTTACCCAAAAAATGTCTGGGAAGCCTCAATATTTAGGTTTTAAAGAGATTGAGGATTGTTATAATGTTATTTCCTTTTTTCTCTTAAATTGTATTTTGTTGGGCTGTAAGATTCATGCTGAGAGCAAGAGCCCAGTGCTCAGCAGCAGCAGTGTGCTCTCTTCAGAGTGACACCTGTGTGTGGCACTGACTCCAGCTACCTGCACAGCAAAGGTGGTGCAGAAAAGCTGCATGTTCAGGCCTGGCAGCACATGCTCAGCATCACCGAAATTCCAGCTCCTGCAACACTCTGTTCTCCCTACAATCCAAAGAGCCTTTAAGTCTCTAAAGGAAACATGAAATTCCCAAATAATATTGACATTCTAATCCTTGTTCAGTCTTCAATTATTCTTCAGTTCCATTTTTTAATGTTTTTCCCATCCCTAGAGTACTGTGAGTTAGTATGCCAATAGCCTTCAAGGAAATCCCACACAGACATCAAACCCAAACTTCCCAGGCCCTTCTGGACTCCCCTAGTTCCCTTCTCTTCCATAATGCCAATCTACTTTCACCAAGCCTTACACCCTCTTTTCTTTGCATAATGCAGGCAGTCACTTTATTCACCCCAGCTAACTCTCTCTTGTTTACTCTTGAAGCTATCTCCCTGATGCAATGTCCAGAGCAGTCTGAGGTTTAGGGATGACTTTAACTCTCCTGCCACAGGCAGATCCCTGGTGCCTGTGTGAGATAACAAATTAAGCCCTAGATGTGCAGCCTGGTGGAAGGGAGTACTGCCTAGAAGAGGATCTGTTATCCCCAGTGCTCTACATGAACAGATCTGTATTCTTGGAGAGGACTATGTAGTCAGAAGAGTTTTTCCAAGAAGAAGCTAAACTAGGTATAAGCATAAACCAAAATGCCATGTTGAAAGGACAATACTAGAGATAAGAGGAGAGGGTTTGTCTGCTCATACAGTCATTTAAGACAAATCAGTAATATATATATGCACACACATGATACTGCTCAGTGTTCATAAAATCCAGCTCAATAAAAAAAATTCCAATGAAATTCCAGTTAGAAAATATTACTTATCTCTTCTGAATGATCCAGAAGACATAAGAAATACATATATTTCTAAAAATCATGATTGTGAATCCCCATTTCTAAAATGTCTGAACTTTAGGAAGGATGATCATCGAGATTTCAAAGGAAAAGCTCAGCTCTTGGGATGAATTTGAAGTTCAGTTCACATTTCCATGGATTTCATGACAGTATGAAATTAATTTGGGAATTAAATGCAGACTATTAGATAATAATATTTTAAGATCTGTAAAGGATATGTGAAATGAAGAAGCATGACAGCTGGGTTTCTGCTGGGTTTATGAAACAAGAAAAATATTACAAGCAGAAGACACATAATATTTAATGTTATATAACTAAACACAAACATGTACCCCTGTCAATCAGCTGTCAGACAACATACACCCATATTAAGAACACAGGAAGAGAGAAGCAGCATCACATAATAAAACTTGTATAATCCTTCATATTTCATTCTATGGCCCAATGGTTATAGGACTGGAGTGACTCAGAATGAAGAGATTAAAATCTATTCTCGTTTTCCCATTAGTCTGCTGAGTAATCTTTGGCAAATCACTTGACTTTTCTACATGTCAGCATCTCAATTTGTCACATTGGTGTAACAACATTTTATTCCTTTATAAATCACCTTGACATCCAGTGATGAGGACAAGCTTTATTGTAACAAAACGAAGCAGTTCTGAGCCATTTGGTAATAAGAGTCATAAATGTGTAACAGTGATATTTTTTCCAACTTAGCAATAAGTTCACAATAGAAATTCAGAAGCATCTCTTGCTTTAGCAGTTAGACATTTCATCCCTCCAAGTGTTCCAATATTTCTGGCCATAAAACAAGTTCCAGAACACCTTTCACTTTATTTTCCAGTGCTGATATCAGGAAAGCATTTATGAAATATTCTTATTCAATAGGGTTTAGAAATATCTCTTTAGTCTAGTCTATACCACTTCCACAAAATACATTGTCAAGGGGCTGAGAACTAATTATGGATCACTCACTACCCATGGAACATGATTTCTTTTACTCTTCCATTTTAATTCAGAAAAATTAGACCATTCTTCTAGCACTGCAGTTATAAGTAGGCTATTACTTTTTTTGACAAAACCTATGGAAATAACTTAATTTGAGGTACAACTCATGCCTTTAAAATTCTCTTGTGCTTGATACACTGAGCTCCTAAAGAAAACTGGAGAGTGCAAGTCCATCTTTACCTCAGTTCTGTCATGCACAGCAAAAAATCAAAAAAAAAACCCAATTTCTGCCCCTAGAAATTCCTCGTTTTAAGAAATCAGATTGTAGAAGGCCCTCTATCCCCTTCCAAAAACAACCCTTGCATGGTTAATATAGTAATATTCCTTTTCTCTCTGACAATGCTTTCAGCTGGTCCACTGAGCGTTACAGAGACTCTTAAAACCATCACCACCCAACTGTTTTCATTTGCAGACCACATCACAACCTAAGTTTCTCACAGTATTTTCCATCCTTCCTAGACAAGCTCTATAAGCTTTAATAAACCTTTCAAGGAACACAGCTCAATTTTTGAAGAAACTGATCATGGAAAGAGAGGGAATATTTTAAGGAGGAAAGGAAAAGCTCAAGAGACCACTATATATTTGCATGGGCTAAGAAATGCTGTTTTAAATTTGATAAAAACATCAAAGACTTGAAAAGATAACTACAAGTCTGACTGCATCCTATATTAAGATTAAAAATTGGGATTTCTCGAAATAGGTCCAATATTTCATTAAATTCTTGAAGTACAGTAGCTGCAGCTTTCCAATTAGACATGAAATGTGAGGTAAAAAAAGGTTTATACACACCTCAGTGACTTTTCTGCAGCTATAATTGTAGTGGGTTGCATGAAATTGGCTTGTGATGAAGCTGAACACTGGTCCAAAACCACTTAGGTCTGTTAGGAATTTCTTTTGCCTTCTTTATATAAACCACAGGTACAATGATCAGCAAAATCAAGAGCCACAAGGTCACAGTGTCTTTGCCACTGAAAACACAATGCCTCACAGAAATCATTCGAGGATTTATGTTTAGTGTCTTTCAAAATCCTGGTAGTACTTACAACGTGCATTCAAGGGAACATCAGGTGCAAGAAAATGCATTTAAACTTTAAATTAACACTATCACATTCCCACATAGACCATACATTAAAGTAACTCTCACATTATGAGCAGCTGGCATGCCTCTCCAGTAACACAGACTGTAATATTTTAGGTAAACAGTGCCTAGAGTCTAGTGCTGCAGCTCTTACACAGCATTTACTACAGTAACCTTACAAACAGATTCAAAAGACAACAAACTTGAGATGCTGTTGTGTTCTCAGTAGTTGGTATCTTTATTTTATTTCGTGATGGCTGCATACATTTCAGTTTGTGTTATATACACATAGAATCACAGAATCATAGAATTTTAAGGCTGGAAATGACCCCTGAGATCATCCAGTCCAACCATTAACCTACCGCCACCAAGTCAACCCTTAGACCATGTCCTCAAGCACCGCATCTCCCCGTCTGTTAAACCCCTCCAGGGATGGGGACTCAACCCCCTCCCTGGGCAGCCTGTCCCAATGCTTGAGGACTCTCTCAGGACAGAAGTTCTTCCTAATATCCAACCTAAATTTTCAAACCTAATTTTTCCTAAATGGCAGCTTGAGGCTATTACCTCGAGTTCTGTCACCTGTTACTGGGGAGAAGAGACCAACCCCCACCTCACTGCAACCTCCTTTCAGGGAGTTGTAGAGAGCAATAAGGTCTCCCCTCAGTCTCCTCTTCTCCAAACTAAACACCCCCAGCTCCCTCAGAAGCTCCACATTTATATCTATACATCTGTAACTACATATAGATATACATGCCAACTAGAAAGAATGGAAGATGAAAGTTATTTTGTGAAATGTTTTGCTTCACAGAAGTTACCTGAAGATGAATCAACATTTCAATAAGCAATTTTGACTGCACACATTATGATAAACATAATGTCTGAATTCACCAGGCAATCATCAATTATCCACATCTAAGGCCCTCATTGTTGATGTTTACAGAGCTGTATCCTCACAAAAGTATAACCTTTTACCACAGGAGACAGATGCTTCACTACAGACTCAAGCTTGATTAAAAAGTTATGAATGGAAAAGGGATTGTAGTTGTTACACTAATTGTTAAAGACAACAGCAAATAGCAGTTTGATTAAGAATACTTTGGTTTTTATTAAAATACCTTTTTTTTTTGCTAAATAGTAAAATATTTTCTGTTAAAATAAATTAAATGCTTGGTCTTGTCTCAGATATGAACTGAATGTTTTTGAGCCAAACCCTACAGCTTAAAATTCAACTGAAGATTATGACATTTGTTACTGAAGAACCACTTTCTCACATGATAATTGCATGAAATCTTATTCCTTTGACCTCTCATACCAGGCACTGATCTCCACAGCTCTTCACTTTTAACTACTCATTACAGCACCCAAACAGTATACTACTTGAATTCTGAAGTGTTTCATAGCTTTCCATCTCACTTATTAATTTGCCTTCCACATTTATTATTCCAAATATTGTAAAAGGTTAAGAACTTTAACCCTCCCTGCCCTGCAGATACAAACAAATGAATGCAGTAAGACAAGGGTGAGCTTTCCAGTCTCATTTAACTGCATTTTCAGCTGGATATTTTTTTTTCATAGGTATAATTGCTGCAAATGCCAAAGGTGCAGAAAAGTGCAAGAGTCAAACCAATGTTAATGCAATAGGCTTTAAAGTAGAGTATCTATCTGACATTTCTTTGGAGGTGATTGATCTTCCTCACAGCTTTAGACAAGGTCTAGCATAAGGTGTTAGTAGAGAAAGCATAGCAGGGCATGGCCATAAAAGTGACCAATAAGATAACCCTACTACTAACAATACCATAACTTTAACCAACCATAGGGTAAGTGGGGAAAGAAAAAACCAAAACACATGTAACATGAAGTATTGGAAAGTGAATAGAACCACAGAGTCATTCAGGCAGGCAGAGACCACAGGAGGTTATGTGGTCCAACCCCTGATCAAAGCAGAGCTCATACCTCTTAGACAATGTTGTGCACAGCCTGAACCCATCAGTCTATAATCCTTCCAAGGATGGTGATTCCACACAGTCACTAATCCCACATCAAAAAGAAAATAAGCTGCATCATACAGGTTAGAAGAACAAGGTGCCCTCATTTATGTCCTCTGACAGAGAGCAGCATGACATCAGACAGGGCAGGTAATAGTTAGCCAACACCCCCAGGAGCAGAGGGGATAAAGCCAGACTTTGCTTCACCTCTGTGAGAACTATGCTGCTATGGTATTTCACTATCACAGGCCAGAGACTGGCACTTTCAAGGGTAATACCCCAACTTGTGCTGTTTTTCCTTAAAATGCAGGGTAAGCCTAGTAGAGCATTTCCTGAATCTTGGGGAACTGAGCCCAGAGATCATCAGAAATCACCCCGTGTCCATGAACAGCCCAGTGCTCAGCTCCTGTAGATGCAGGAATTCACCAGGACTGAATCACTATCCCCATTCAAAACAAATCCCCAAGCCTGCTGAGCAGGAACAAGCCAAAGTATTCCTTTCTCCACTTAGGGATCTTTCTGTACTCGAGCTCTGCCTGAGCCATAGGGCAAGGTGAAAGAGCAATGGATGCACATCCTCAAACCTCCTGTAGCACAGCATGGTTCAGAAGGATTCAACTAGATGGATAATCATTCCAGTTTCATGCAATCCAATGCAGGTATGGGGACTCTACCATCAATAAAGTGTAAAATTGATTCTAAAAGATGCTTCACAGTTTATGAAGAATTAGAACTCTATCTTAATAACCTCACCAACTAATGACCAAAGACATGGAAGCTACACTAGCCCTGAAAATTCTGACTCAAGCCAGTGGTGCTCATGGTATGCAAGAGAAGTTGTTTCAAACATGATTGTATTTTGTAGATTCAACGAAATGCTGACCTTGTCTGAAAGGTCTGTGATTCTGTGTCTTGTGCAGCAAATCACCCTCCATACAGAGAAACAGCAGCAAGTTCTGGTCAGTCTCTTCTCTGAAAGAGTTAGCATTCTCTCCAGCATACTGTTACACCCTACACAAAAAATAATCTGTAATTTTTTTAAACTTGACATTAAAGAATAATAACTACATTGTTGTAATTTTCATTTAACAGCAAATATTCTAATATATTTTCCACCCTCAGCTAACTTGAAAGCATAATGCATGTACCTTTATTAACTAAAATACAGCCATTTACTCATAGGTTCCTACATCTAAAGTAGCACCTGTTTCTCGTGGCAGTTCAGTACAAATTCCTGTAAGGTGTCTGGGCTAAATATGTTGGAGTAACACTGTACAGAGCACAAATTTATTTTGGAGAGACAAAATACTCTCCATAGCTGGACTTGTAGTGGCAGACGTATTTAGAGCTCATTTTGCTTTATGTAAGTATGCTTGAACAGGACAGCATTGAGTGAAAAGCAGTTAGAGAGACACAAGAGTACAAAGCTGTCATCACAGAATTAAAGCTTTCAAACAAATGGAAAAGTATTCACAAAGAGGAAAAGATTAAAGGAGAGTGCATACATTTCCAAACATTTCTACAAGTAGGCTTTTATGTGAAAAATGACTGCTTCCCCATGATGGCTTAGGAATGGAAAGAGGATGAGCTCCTCTTTTAAAACTGTATATTAAGAAAAAAATAGCAATGACGAGAAATATATTGAACAAATCACAAGGGCTTCCATAATCAGGCACAGGATAAGGAACAGTGGGAAACTGTGAAGGAGAACAAATACAGATCTTTTTTAAAAAATGATGCTTTTGTTTAACAAAAAGTCGTCTGTGCTGCACAAGTAATATCCCTGCTGTGAGTTAAGGCTCCCCAAGCTGCTGGGCAGCATTTGTTCTGAAAGGCTGACAGTGACGTCTGTCACAGCAAAGGTGTTCATCTAAATAGAAGTTTTGGGTAGCATTTACCTAGAACAAAGTAACTGTTCAAAGACTAAAATAAGTTTTTAACAGTTTTGGAGGTGGCTGTTTTGTTAGGTTTGGGTTTTTTGGTTTTTGGGGGTTTTTTTTGGTCTTGTTGGAGTTTCTTCTTTGGTTTTTGTTTAGTTTTAATCAATATTCAAAACCCAAAATGCCAGCAGGATGGATTCAGACCTTAACACCTCCTCATTATCCCAGCTATTTTAGCATAGCACCTGAAGAAATATTTCCTTTATTCAGGACATGTATTTGCTCTGGTTTTTGGTGGCTTGGATTTTTTTTTAAGGAAGCAAGATGCTTTTTTCTTTTCAAACAGAGATCAACTGTGCTGGGAAATATAAACAGCACATTTTTCTCCCACATATTCACAGCAACCACACAGCAACCTCAAAAAATATAGTTTTCTTTGTTATTTACTGAAAGTAGACAAAAAAAAAATAAAAAAGCTCTGACCATGTCAAAAGTAGCAGAGACATTTCTGTTTCAAAACTACAGACAAGAGCAGAACAAAAGATTGTCTGAAGATGTAAGGAATGCATTTCCAGAAAGCTTCGTGCCTCTTCTGTCTATCAAGGCAAGAGCAAAAGAGGAGCAGCATTTGAGGTTTTTCAATACTCTATTCCCAAGGATGAAAAGTTCATATCCAAGGATATATGTAATTGATAACACTAATACTGAGAAAACATCCATATTTCCTTCAACAGAAGATAATATTGTTCAGACCAGAGGGGACAGTACAGACTGAAAATCTTCTCTGGTGCTTTAGACATTAGTAAAGCCAAGTTTTTGTTTCAAATCTTATCTGCCCATAAGTAAAAATTAAAAAAATTTAAAAAAAAAAAAAAACATGCCATGAAATTTAACAAGTCCAAATGCCAGATCCTGCACCTGGGTACAGGGTAATGCCAGGCACAAGCACAAGCTGGGAGAGGGGTGATGAGAGCACCCCTCAAGCCCTGGGGTACTGGTTCACAGCAGGCTCAACTGGAGTCAGCAGTGTGCCCGGGCAGCTGGGAGGGCAAATTCCATCCTGGGGGTGCACCAAGCACCCCATAACCAGCTGCTGAAACGTGGTGATTATCCCACTGTATCCTCTGTTATCCCACGGTATTCAGGGTTGGTGAATGCAAAGGTCCTTGAACCCAACCAAAGGAAGGTAACAAAACTGGTGGAAGGGCTGGTAGACATGTCCTATGAGGAGTGGATAAGGACTTTGGGCTTTTCTAGTTTGGAAAAAAGGAGTCTGAAGGGCAACTCCTGGCTCTCTACAGCTTCCTGGGGAGGGGGAGTGGAGAGGGAGGTGCTGAGCCTTTCTCCGTGGTGTCCAGTGATAGGACACGTGGAAATGGTTCGAAGCTGCACCAGAGGAGGTTCAGAATGGACATGAGGAAGCATTTCTTTAGTGAAAGGGTGGTCAAACATTGCAATAGACTTTCTAGAGAGGTGGGCAATGCCCCAAGCCTGACCATGCCCACAGCATGCTTTAACTTGATCATCCCTGGATTGGCCAGACTAGATGATCTTTGCAGGTCCCTTCCAACTGTAACAGTATATTCTATTCTTGAGCCACCATGCTCTGAGGAGGAACTGTTTGGTTTTCATCTCATACAGTCCATCCTTAATACTGTGCTCAGTGAGAGCTAATCATCCAGATCACCAGAGCTCCATCTCAGCCTTCAGTTTCTCTTTAAAGCTGGAAAGTCAGGGGAGGGGGAAAAAACCCAAAACACATAGATCAACAGTACAGTATTTTATTACTAGGGAAACACAGTTACCCAGTTTATGTTAAGGCAACAGTCACTACTGCCTGTACTTGACAAGTGTGGCTTCCAGTCTGCTGGGGAAAACCACCCAGAGGGTCTGCACAAAAAGCAGCTTTCCCATGTCAAAAAGTAACAGCTCAGAGATAAGCACTGTAGAGAAGAAAGCAAGTGAGCACTTGAGTAGATGTTTCACAAAAAAGAAATAAATCTGCCATCCAGACACCATCTAATCTGCTTTTACTGGCTACTCTAGGCTAAGGCTCCTTCCACAGGCTTCACACATAAAGAAGGAATGTGTTACCTTGCATTCCCATTCCAGAGGACTATGAGTGAGACTCCAGGGAAATCACTGAGGACAGAACAACAGATTCTGCAATTCAGGAAAAAATAATTGGTCAGGATCCAAGTCTGTCATTCTCGGAAGTGTTTCAGGCAGGGGGTGGGGTCAATCTGATTCCAAAGCTATTTAACATTAAGAATGTGAGACCTGGGATTTTGCTCTTCCTTGGAAGAAGAGGGACAGAAAAAGTAGGTGAGCAGCTGAAGTGAAACCCTGGTTGAACTACTGGCAGCCTTGTTGTCCCTGATCCACAAAGGAGGATGTCTGATGTCAGTGGCCTCTTTTGACTGAATAAAAACCGCTACATTTGAGTACTGAAACAAAAGTAACCTCTTCCCATGGTGTGGGAAGGAGAGAAACGTGCTCCACGGTGGAGAAAAGCAGAAGCCTTGTACTGGCATTTGCCAGAAGACAGAAAGAAATGCTTGTTCCTAGCAGGCCAGTCACCAGTGGAAAGGAAAGGAAAGGAAAGGAAAGGAAAGGAAAGGAAAGGAAA